>RJWT010025148.1:0-16230 GCA_004365215.1 Cuniculus paca | reverse complement strand
GACTGGCCACAGACTCACAACAGTGCTCCTGGCTTGGCCTCTTCAATGCTAGGATTACAGGTTTGTGCCACCACACCTGGTTCAAATGTCGAAGTTTTCTGGTAAAGTTTTTGGGGTCTTCTAGGTAGAGTATCATGTCTTCTGTAGATAATGATAATTTAAATTCTTCCTTATCCTTATTCCTTTTATTTCTTTCTCTTGTCTAATTGCTTGGGCTAATGTTTCCAGAACTATACTGAATAAGAGTGGTAATAGTGGTCATCCTTCTCTTGTTTCTAATTTTATTTTATTTTATTTTATTTTATGTTATGTTATGTTATGTTATGTTACGTTATGTTATGCTATGCTATGCTATGATATGCTATGCTATGTTAGTCTTTTTGAGACAGGGTCTCGTTATGCAGGTCAGGCTGGCCATGCATTCACTTTGTAGACCAGGCTGGTCTCAAAATTGGAAGATCTTCCAGCCTCAGCCTCCTGAGTGCTGGGATTACAGGTGTGCACCACCACACCTGGTTCGTTTCTGATTTTAGAACAAAAGCTTTCAGTTTTTGTCCATTTCTGTCAGATTGAGATAAAGACCACCTTTTCCTGTTTTCTGTAGAGTTTTCATCATGAATGAGTGTTGGACTTTGTCAAATGCTTTTTCTGCATCTATTGAAGTGATCATGTGGTTTTGTCCTTGATTGTGTTAATGTGATGTATTACATTTATTGATTTGTGTATGTTGAACCATCCCAGCATCCCTGGGATTAATTCTGTTTGGTCATGGTATATAATCTTGATCATTTGCTGCATTCTGTTTGCCAGTATCTTTTTTTTTTCTCTTTTCGAGACAGGGTCTTGCTATGTAATCCAGGCTGGCCTTGAACTCACTGTATTGCACAGGCTGACCTGGAACTCGCAGTGACCCTCCTGCCTCAGCCTCCTTGGTGCTGGCATTACAGGCATGTGCCATCATGCCCAGCAACATTAGGTTGTTTATTTGAACTTGCTCTGTTTTTCTGACGTGAGAAATCACTACTGTAAATTTTCCTCTTAGGACTGCTTTCATTCTTTCCCATAAGTTCTGGTGTGTTGTATTGGTATTATCATTTAACTGTAGAAGCTTCTAATTTCTTTAATTTCATCTGTGTCCCATTGGTTGTTGAGAAGGGTGTTATTTAATTTCCATGTGTTTATGAAGTTCTTGTGGTTTTTTTGCCATTGATTTCCAGTTTCATTTGCACTATGGTCTGATAATATGCATGGGATAATTTAGGTTCCTTTGCATTTATTTAAGCATGTTCTATGAGCTAGTATGTGGTCTGTTTTGGAGAATGTCCCCTGTGCAGTTGAGAGGAATGTATATTCTGATGTGGAGTAAAATACTCTGTAGACATTTGTTAAATCCATTTGTTCAAAAGTTGGTTCAGTTCTGATATTTCTTTGTTGTTTTTGTCTCCTTGATCTATTTGTGACAGTGGGGTATTGAGGTCACTCATTACAATTGTATTAGTAATTGTATATGTCCATTAATATTTGTTTTATATAGTTGGGTGCATTGGTATTTGGTGCACATATATTTATGATTGTTCTCTTCTTCTTGGGTTGTTCCCTTTATAAGGATGTAGTGACCTTCTTTGTCTCTCTTCATCAGTCTTGGCCTGAAATCCACTTTGTCTGCAAATAGAATAGCTACCTCTGCTTTTTCCGGGTTCCTATTGCATGGAGTATTGTTTTCTATCCTTTGACTTTGAGTCTGTGAATTTCATTTTTAATTAAATGTGTCTTGTATGCAGTATATTTTTGGATCTTGCTTCTTGATCCAGCCTGCCAGTCTGTTTCTTTTGATTTGTGAATTGAGAGCATGTCCATTGATGGTTCTCATTGATTTGTATTGACTTATCCTTGTCATGTTGCTTTCCTCTTGTTGGTTCCATTCCCTTTTTCCCCTCCTCTGCTTATTACTTGCCTTGCCTGGTGGATTCATCCTGCTGGGGTTCATAGTGCTGTAATCCTTGTTATCTCTTTCTAGAATGTCCTTCAGAATATTTTGGAGTGCTGATTTGGTGGTCATGAATTTCTGCAGGTGTTGTCATGGAAGTATCTTATTTCTCCATCAGTTTTGAAAGAGTTTTGCAGGGGTACATCAATTTGGGTTGGAGGTTCTTTTCTCTCTCTCCTTTCTCTCTCTCCTTCCTTCCTTCCTTCCTTCCTTCCTTCCTTCCTTCCTTCCTTCCTTCCTTCCTTCCTTCCTTCCTTCCTTCCTTCCGAGACTGGGTCTCACTATGAGGTTCAGTCTGGCCTTGAATTCACTATGTAGTCCAGGCTGGCCTTGACCTCAGGATGACCCTCCTGCCTCAGCCTCCCAAGTGCTGAGATTGCAGGTATGTGCAACCACACCTAGCCAGGAGGTTGTTTTCCCTAGTGCTGGGATTTCAGGGCTTGGAGTACTTCATTCCAAACTCTCCTTGACTGGAGGGTTTGTGTGGAGAAGTCTGTGATTCTGATGGACTTTCCTTTATATGTGATTTCTTTCTTTTCTCTTAACAGCTTTTAATATCTGTTCATGTGTTGAATTTCTGGAATCTTTTTTTTTTTTTTTGTGGTACCAGGGATCAAACTTACTATGTCGTGCTTGCCAGGCAGGCGCTTAGGCCATTGAGCTAAACCCCCAGCCCTTGTCTTTTTGAGACAGGGTCTCACTATGCTGTTCAGGCTGCTGGCCTTGAGCTCACTTTGTAGCCCAGGCTGGTCTCAAACTCGCACCGATCCTCCTGTCTCAGCCACCTGAGTGCTGGGATTACAGGCATGCGCCACCAGGCCCAGCTTGGAATCTTGACTATTACATGCCTCAGTGTAGATTTTTTTGATCATGAGTAATTGGAGTTCTATATGCCTCACTTATCTGTATATCAAATTCTTTTCCCTACTTGGGAAGTTTTCTGCCTGACTTCTGTAAACAGGTTTTTTATGTCATTTGTGCTATTTCCTGCTTTTTTCATTGACTCCGATCAATTTATGTTACTCTTTCCATCATGTAGCAGCTATTGGACTGATTTTTCATGAACTCTTGCTATTTTTAAGAAATTTTTCTTTCCATGATTGCTAAATGAAATCCTGTCTTCTATATCTGATGTTTTGTCCTTACACTAGCTCATTCTGCTGTGTATACTTCCTTTTTTTTTTTTTCTTTTTCTTTTTGAGGCAGGGTCTTGCTGTGTAGTTCAGGCTGGCCTTGAACTCACTGTGTAGCCCAGGCTGGCCTCGATCTTGCAGCTATCCTCTTGCCTTAGCCTTCCTAGTGCTGGGATTACAGAGGTGTGCTACCGCTCCTAGCAAAAAAGAAACACACACACATACACAAACAACCCTACTGTTATGGTTTGTGTCTAGATGTCCCCCCAAAGGCTCATGTAGTCATGGGGTGGATGGGCTTTTCAGAGGTGGTTGAATCTAGAGTGTGTGATTGATTCATAGTGCAATGCTAGGATTAAGGCAGAAAGAGCCTTGTTTACCCCTTCTGCTTATTGTTTTTGCTTTTTTCTGTTGTCATGAACTGTTGCCTCTTTACCATGTGCCACTCTGCCTTGGAGCCAGCCGATAATGGATGGAAACCTCTACAAACCGTGAGCCAAATAAACCTTTCCTCTCTTAACCTGCAGGTGTTGGGTATGTTGTCTTAGCAAGGAGAAGAGTATGTAGCACACCCACTTTTACTTGTGCTATAAGCAGCAGTACCGTTAACTGGCAAGTGAATGAGTCTATTTTCAAGAGTTGGGTCCCTGATCTTGAAAAGAAAGATTTGCTTGACCTTGGCCTTAGGATGCATTATTTTTCTCAGCTGTCAAATGAGGATAACAGGACCAGTTTAGCTCAGGGTAGATAGTTGTGAGGCATGACTACTAATGAAAATAATTGTAAAACACTTTTGCAAGTTAAAGTGTGACATAAATACCAAATAATAGTTCTTCATTGAGATGTTGTGAAAATTAGCAGCATGATGTCTGTTAGAGGCCTTAAATTCTTTTGAGAAAGGTGATACTTTTTTTTTTTTTTGGTGATACATTTTTATAAGTACTATTTGAGGAAGAAATAGCTCAGAATTTGGGAAAAATTCTTGCTACTCTAATTTCTGGAATGTAACAATTCTGCAACCATAATGAAGCAACTTATTAAAGAGAGGTATTTCCCTGAAGATTGATCATACCGTCACTTTAGAAGGTTTCTATTGTTAAGAGTTTTTTTTTTTTTTTTCCCCTTTTTGGTAGTACTGTGGAATGAACCCTTCACACTGAGCTACATCTTCATCTATATATTTAGAGATGAGGACTCACTCTGTAGGTCAGGCTGGCCTTGAACTCATTATGTAGCCCAGACTGGCCTCAAACTTGTGATCCTCCTGTCTCAGTCTCCTAGTATTGGGATTACGGGCGTGTGCCACCATGCATGGCCTAACCTTTTTTTGAGACAGAGTCTTGATAAATTACTAAGTTTCCCAGGCTGGGTTTGAATTTATGATCCTTCTGCCTCAGGTTCCCAGAGTGCTAGGATTACAGGCATGTGCCACCATGCTTGGGCTATTGTAGGAGTTTTATCATCTTGACTTTTGGGTTCAAAGAGGAATATGAATCCCACACTGTGGGGTCAACAATGATAAATGATTAAAAGACTGGTGGGAGTGGTTTATTTTCCATATTTAAAGATCATGGCCAATCAATAACACCATTCACAAAAAATATTGAAAAACATATTTAATTTATTGTAGACTACCCCATAGAGATACTTTAATGCAGGGTTCAGTGATTGTTTTAATTAGGATTTGAAGAGTCACATCATGCCATTTCAGGCAAAACTAGCACTCTTTGTTCCACACCTGATTCTAAATATAGAATCACTGGCATCATTAAACTGTAATGTACTTGAAAAATGCTTGAAATTTGAATCTCTTGAACTAAATTTTTCTCAGCCTCTAAAGTGACATTAACAATACAGGAAAATCAGAATGTTGTCTAAAACTGCTCAGGGAAAGGTAAAATAGTTAAGTGCTAGACTGCTGACATCCTCAGAACTTTGCCCTGCTGACAGCTCGTTTAGGGTCTTGTGTGTTGTTTTTGGTATAAGGATCCATCCCATGTGTTACTAATGTTACTAATGAACAAAATGACATGAAGATATTAGTTTTACACAGGTTGGATTTGAATCTTTTTTCCTGGAATTTGTGTTCCCTTATAATTCATTATCTCTTTGTATGAAGGACAAATAAAAGGCTTGGGTGTTTCCTCTTTGATGATCCTTTTGTCTTAACCCCTAGAGTGTGGGATTACAGTTGTACATGTGGCTCTTGATCTTTTTTTTTTTTTTTTTTTGAGATAAGGTCTCATTGTGTAGTCTAGGCTGGCCTTGAACTCACTTTGTAGCCCAGGTTGCCTTGAACTCACAGAGATTCTTGTGCCTTGGCCTCCCCAGTGCTGGGATTACAGGTGTGCACCAACACACCCTGTGGCAAATGCTTTCTAAGTTTATGAATATGGGAAGGCAGGCTGTTGCATCAAATGGTAATCCAAGATGGTGTTTGGTTAAATTAATTGCTTGTCTTGGTTATTTAAGCGATGATAAGCTTCTTTTGTCTCTCCTTCCAAATATACTTAGAAAACCTCCTTCTGTCTGAAGTAAAGTGCTGGCTCTGTGTTGGTTATAATTTGCTTTTTCTGGCTGGCACAGCCTTTTTTTGTGTTTTCTCTCTTCTGACAGATTATAGGATTGTGGGGAAACAGCGTCCAGGGCTTTTTCAGGAATCGTGCCATTTTATCTACAGGAGAAGCCATGGGCTTTGGCGCTGAAAGAAAACTGGCTCTGCATTTAAAGATGCCAAATCATCCTCGATTCACAAGTTTGCTGTCTCATTTTATCTATGTGTGTGTGTGAAACTTTTTTAGGATATTGGCTTTTTACTTTTTCTACCACATGGTTGCCCATCAGTATGAGAATTCAACAATTTATGCTTTTTCTTCAACTCACCATGCAACAAACACAACCTTCATATCTAACATAGTATAAGATACATCAGTCATTTTGAGGGTTAGGGAAAAAGGCACCATACAAATGTCCCTTCGGTGTGTTTTTGTTTTGTTTTGTTTTGTTTTTTGGTACCGGAGATCAAACTCATGACCTTAAGCTTACCAGGCAAGCACTTAAGCTGCTGAGCTAAGTCCCCAGCTCCCCTTTGGTTTTCTTTTCTTTTTTTTTTTTTGCGGCACCAGGAATTGAACTCATGACCTCACGCTTGCCAGGCAGGCACTTATGCCACTGAGCTAGATCCCCGGCCCCCCTTTGGTTTTCTTATCATGACTTGAGCTTTAATTCTGTTTTATCACTTAAATTCTTTTCTATGGAATCTTGAATTGTTTAGGTGTAGAAATGATTTGCTGACCAAGCCAACCCTCCACCCCCACAGCATACTGGGTGTTGAATTAATGGGTTCACAACATGCTAGCCAAGCAGTCTACCATTAAACTACATCCCCACCCTTTTTATTTATTTAATTTTTGTGATATTGAGGGTTTAACCCAGGGCTTTTGCACGGAACTACATCATGCTCATTTATTGTTGCTAGTACTATTTTTGAGACAGGGTCTCACTGAGTGGCTAAATTGCCCAGGCTGGCCTTGAACTCATGATCCTCTTTCCTCAGCCTCCTATATGTGCTGGGATTACAGGTATGAGCTGCCACCACAATTGACTGTAGTTTTAAAATTTGAAGCAGAGTCTGACTAAATGGCCCAGTCTGGCCTTGGATTTGTTCCTCCTGCTTCAGCCTTTCGAATAGGTGGGATTATAAGCATGTACCACCACACCTAGTCTGTCTCTCCAGAGATTTTTTTAAAGCCAGTTTATCAGAGTACTGTATTTTCTGATTTAGAAAGCTTAATTCATTGAAGAACATTTAGGAAACTTCTACTTAATCATTTACCATTGACCCACTTTTGCAGTAGGGTCTATAGAGTAATTTATCCTAATTTTAAATGAATTTGTTTTGTTTTGTCCTTGGAGATTGAATCTTGCATTGTATTTCAGGCTGGCCTTGAACTAAACATGTAACCCAGGCTGGCCTTGAACTCATTCAATCTTCCTGTCTTAGCCTCCCAAGTGTTGAGAATATAGCCATGAACCATTTTTTTTATTATTATCATTTAAGCAGTGTTAACCCCAGTTGTGTTTGTTACCTTTGTACCTTTTAAACTGAGTACAATTGATTTTTTCAAACCTAGCCAACTGGTTGTTTTAGCAAATCTTCCTGACTAGGTAATGCCTTTACTTTCTACAGAGAGCAGTTTAATGATACCATCTAGGTATAGGTTATTTCCATTTAGATTTAAAGTGAGCCAGATTGTTAATAGAGAAGTCAGTTTGGATAGGCTGGTTTGTCTAAGGTGAATTATTATATGGACACATTTTCTTCCCTTGGTCAGAAGAAATAATTTCTCCTGTTTTATTCCAAACCCATAGTCTTCCAAAGGCTAGGGTTAGTTTTTCTACTCTTGTGTATTCTCTGCTGTCAGAGAAATAAATAAAAAAAAAAACAAATTGTTATTGTTTTATTTGTTTATTCAAGATAACATCTTGCTGTGTTGCCCGGGCTGGTGTCAAACATGATTGCTCAAGCAATCCTCCTGTCTCAGCCTCCAGAGCAGCAGGGACAAGTACCATATCTCACTTATTTTTTTGTCTCTGGGGTCTGTTTCTGGCATGCAGGGACATAATAAATATTTGGTAATATTAGTGAATGAGTGAACAAAATGAAGTCCCAGATACAGTGAATGGGTTTTACATTTCCCTCTAGTGTCTGAAACACAGCTAGTTGCACACATGCACATGCACACACTCATGCACAGAAAGCCGGACAGAGAGAAGCAAAACCAACTGTAAAAGAACACCTTGCTACATTTAAATAATAGCTAGAAGGCTCACCTTTTTTTGGGAGATGATCAGACTTGATACTGTCTTTAAGTCTGAACGGTGAGTTACAGGGTCTGTGCGTTGGTTTTTTTTTTTTTTTTTTAGTTTGTTTTTGTTTTTTGGTGGGATTGTTTTTGTCTTTGTTTTGTTTTTGAGACAAGGTCTCACTATGTAGTTCAGGCTGGTTTTGAACTTACTATGTAGCCTAGGCCTCACTCCTGGCAATCCTCCTATGTCAGCCTTCCAAGTTTAAGGATTATAGGTACGCACACACACAATCTCTGTGCTTTGATGGGTGTTTAAATTCTGTCTTGTAGCTGGCCTTTTTAAGAGTGCTCAGCTTCTCTTTCAGCTTAGAGCATTGTTACTGTTTTGTGTTTATTATTCAGTTCTGTTGAACACTTTTTTTTTTTTTTGTGGCACTGGGGATTGAACTCACGACCTTGTGCTTGCCAGGCAGGCACTTAGGCCGCTGAGCTAGATCCCCGGCCCTGGTGTTTTTGAGACAGGGTCTTACTATGCCGTTCAGGCTGGCCTTGAGCTCACTTTGTAGCCCAGGCTGGTCTCGAACTCACAATGATCCGCCTGTCTCAGCCTCCCGAGTGCTGGGATTACAGGCGTGAGCCACCACGCCCGGCAAACACTGTATTTTTTGTATTGGAATAAATTAAATGTCAGTCAATTATTTTGTTTATTTTTGTTTTTTGAGACAGGGTCTCATTATGTAGTCTAAACTGGCCTTGAATTTGCTATGTACCTCAGGATGGCCTCATCTCAGGATGCTCCTGCCTCAGCCTCCTGAGTAGTGGGATTATAGGTATGAGCTACCTCATCTGGCCAATTTTTTAAGTTTCTGTTTGTTTTTTATGTATTATAAAGCCATTTGAGACATTTTCAGAATAATTTGCTCAAGAAATAATGCACAAACTGATTAAACTAGTTTAGTTACCTAGTTTTCAGCCCAAGTTGATGTTCTTGTCCATATGAGAGATGTTTGTGTTTAATATCTTTCATTAGTTATAAGAGTAAGATGTTTAAATAGGGTTTAAGAACATTAAAAAAATTTGTAGTTTCACCCAAAAATTACAAAATTATGCTGGACCTAGTGGCACATTCCTATAATCTCAGCACTTTGGCAGTCTGAGGCAGGAAGATCACAAGTTTGAGCACAGCCTGGACAAGTTAGTGAGACCTTAAAAGTAAAGACTGGGGATGTAGCTCAGTGTAAAGGCCCTGGATACAATTCCCAGTGCCACAAAAATTTTTAAAAAATGTTTTGTTTATTTTTGACACAGGGTCTTGCCTTGTAGTTCAGGCTGGCCTTGAGTTCATTGTGTAGCCCAGGCTGGCCTCAGATGCCTACCAGTCTTCCTGTCTCAGCCTCCTGAGTGCTGGAGATATAGGCTTGGGCCACCATGCCCAGCTAAAATTTTTTTGAAGATAAAACAAATATCTAAAAAGTTATCAGTCCCCTTTTGTCTTCCTTTCAGTTATTACCATGTTGGCAGATTGGTCTTGGACCTGCAGTCATACATAATATTCATACATGCTTTAAAAATAAGCTGTGGATGCAGCTTGGTGGCATAGTGCTAACCTCATATGGCAAAGACCCTGGTTCAGTTCCTACCACTTAAAATTAAAAAAGGAAAAAAAGATGTGAATGACTGGTTACCCAGATACTGGGAGGCTGATCTCAGAAGTTCAAGGCAAGGCTGGGTAACATGGTGTTGAGATACAATTGTTAAGGTCCGGGGATTTAGCTCTGTGCCATAAGTGCCTGCTGGGCAAGCACGAGGTTGTGAGTTCGATCCTGGGTACTAAAAAAAAAAAAAAATGGTAATGAGGTATGATTGTTGTATAATACAATCTTTCAGAATCTAAAATAATTTTAAAATTTCACATTTTTTCTTTTAATATGAAACCTAATTAATACAAGCTGGCCCAGCTGTTGTAGCTTTTCATGATAGCCCACACAGTTTCCCAGACATAGCATGTATATTTCTCTTTGCTTTTACCTTCTTTTTCTCTCTATGCTGCCCAAGCTAACTCTGCAAAGCCAGTTTCTCTCCCACTCTTCACTTTTACTTTCTCAAATAAACTTGCTACACGCACGCACACACAGAAACACAAAACTAGCTCACTCTTTTAATTCAGGTTAGAAAAATAAACTGGCATTCCCCTCCCCTCCCCTTATGCTGGGGATTGAATCCAGAGCCTTTGCACTGAGCTACATCTCCAGTCTTTTATTTTATTTTATTTTATTTTGTTTTTTAATTTTTTGGTACCGGAAATCTAATCCAGGACCTTACACTTGCCAGGCAGGTGCCGGGCCACTGAGCTATATCTGCAGCCCCTCCATCCCTTTATTTTGAGACATTGTCTCACTAAATTGCTAAATTGCCCAAACGGGGCTTGAATTTCTTATCCTGCCTCCATGTCCCAGAATTCTGGAATTACAGGCATTCGATACCAGGTCTAGCTTTGAACTTGCTTTAAAACCAGCTGTCATATAATCCTTTTCTCTCTCTCCCAGGAAGACTTTTTTTTGAGTCAGGGTCTCGCTATGCAGTTCATGCTGATCTTGACTTCACTGGATAGCCCAGGCTGGCCTAGAACTTAGAGTGGTCCTCCTGCTTCTGCCTCCCAAGTGTTGGCATTACAGACTGGTGTTACCACGCCTGACTTGAGTTTATTATATAAGAAATACTTTGAGCACCACATGTGAAGGAGCTACTAAAACTTAGTGTTGTCTTATTTTTATTTTATTTTTGGGTGTGTATGCTGAGCTTAGTGCTTTACCACTGAGCTATACTGTCACCTTTTATTGTTTTAAATAATAGTATATGAGGAATAAGGTTGTCATGTGTGATGTAGGTATTTAATATCCTGCCATTGGAAGAACTCTGGCAACAAAATATGAGAAAATTTAGAGCCAAGTCTGGCGATGCACACTTAAAATCCCAACACCCTGGGAGACTGAGGAAGGAGAATCACAAGTTAGAGCCTAACTTGGATAATTTAGTGAGAACCTGTCTCAAACAAGGGTGTGTGTATGCATGTGTGTGTGCTGGGGATGTAGCTCAGTGAGAAGGCCCTCAGTTCTGTCCCCAGGACCCAAAAACAAAATCTATTTAGTAGCCTTCTTTGACCACCGTCTTTGGTTTGGGGATGAAACCCAGGGCTTGCCCATGGTGAGCAGGCTGCTCTACCACAGAGCTATACCCCAACCCTGTTTTTCTTGATTGAGTTATATGCTCCACTACTATATCTAGCAAAATATACTACAATCTTTAGTATATTCCATCCTGAAACATTTTCCCTAACACTGACCTCAGTGATTAAAATTTTGATACAAACTACCAATTACACAGTAATCTGTCAGTTGCTGAATGTACAGATACTAGGTATGCAGTTTGAAAGAGATGTAGGTGTTTGCATCCTAATTTTGCTTCAGCCTGTGAAGGGAGTAATTTCTTGGATTGAATTGGATGTAGATGTCTTGTATCTGACACACATTGGAACCAACTCCGTGTGTTTGCGTTTGTGTTTTGTGAACAATTTGATGTGCTCCCTCCTCCACTCTATCAACTTCAGATACATAATTTATGAATTAATCCCTCCCCCATCCCTTAATTTCTACGTCATGGGAAGCAAGAGTTTCTGACAGGGAGAACTAATGTGTGCAGTTGATTTAATGTGCAAACCTAAATCTATCCACCGTTTTGAGGGAGCGCAGTTGTTGAGTCTGAGAAAAGGAGAGCTACGCAGAGCTACGTGGAGACAATCCTTTTACTGGAGTGTCTCCTGGTGGCAGTTTCTTACACTGGGAGGTTCCACCGACTTGCGAGCGAGTCACTGAGTACCCAGGAAGAAAGTGGGAAAGACGGCAAGAGAAGGGACTTGGTATCACCTGGCCCAGCGGCCGGACGCTAGGCTCGCAGCTTTGGGGTGGGGGCCCCGGAGAGATGGGGGCAGCCTTAACAAAGAGGAGCCGGGCCAGGGCCGAGGCCGTGAGTAGCTGGCCTATCCCTGGCGGCTGACCTCCCAGTGGGCCTCCCCGGTTGGCTGCGTGGTGAGTCACTCTGTTGGTTCCCTGGCTCACCATTGGCTGTGCAGATGGGAGGGTGCTCGTCGAGAGCCGGGACAGAGCTGAGGGGGCGGGGCTGGCTTCCGGCGGCGAGGGCGAGCTAGCGGCAGCCGGCGGGGGGAGGGGGTGTCGGCGCACCGCGGAGTGCTGAGCTCTGAGAGCCTGGCACCCGGAGTAGCCGTGTCCCCCTCCCCCTGCCAAGACCGCTAGAAGCAGCTTCTCATCTATCCTCCCTGGACGGGGACAAGCTGGGCTCGAGTGTCCCAGGCGGGCAGGGCGGAGCTCTGAGCCCCATCGAGAGTGCTGTGGAGCGAACCTCACCTCCTTTCCAGGGCGCAAGGTGTGTGCACGCATGTGCTTGTGTGTGTGTGTGTGTGTGTGTGTGTGTGTACGCGCGCGCGTGCGTGCGTGCTGTTTCTAACACGATCCGGACTTCAGTCGACTTAACCTTGTGAGAAAAGGGGAAATGGAATGGGAAGTAAGATCTCCATATCCTATCAGTTCATTTGATTTTCCAATTCTACCTTTCATCCTTTTCCTCCCTGCATCTCACCTCTGTTACTGGGTAAGGAAATTCAGGAGTCTTACCTGTTTTTACTAATGTGTCTGTCGAGTAGTAAAATGGACAGAGAAGAAAAGAAAGAGAAGAGGATCCTCTATGTGACATTAGGTGTAGTTAAGAAAAAAAAGCTATGAGTGAGTTTTGGGAACTGGACAGAATGCTTATCCATTAAGGCTGTCTTCATCATTTTCCTCTTTTGGACTGCCTTAATCAGCACTACAATCTGAAAGGAAAGGGAGTTCTAGTGAAAAAGGGGGCACTTCCCATCAAGGATGGTTAATCAGCTAAAGTGTCTTCCCTTAGTACATTTGGTACGATTTGGTAATAGCTCAGTCCTATTTGGAGAAACCTCACTAGAGTGGACAAGCTTACCTTTCTGTTACTGAAACTTAAGTTTTAATGTTTCTTATATTCATAGATTCTGACAGGGAATACTTTCTATCATAAAAAACCAAAACCAAATCTACAAAGATCCAGATGGATTTTATTGATTTTTTTTTAAAGGTTCTCCTGGGGGGAGGAGGGGAAAGGTTCTCCTCCCTATACTATGGATTTGGATGGGTGTACCATTACAATTTAAATTTATATAGTTCTCTTTTGAGTTCCTTTGTTTCTCTTATTTAAAGGGCTTGTGTCTCATCTCCAGTCCAAATCAGGAACCTCTATGTATGTTTTAGATTGAGAGGAAAGTTATCAAAAAAGGTAGAATGCCCAAAGCTGAGTGTGGTGGCTCACACCTATAATTTCAGCACTCAGAGGTTGAGGCCAGCCTGGACTACAAAGTGACTTCAGAGCCAGCCTGAACTATATAGCGGAACAGTGTCTCAAAACAACGAAAGACAGAGAGACAGACAGAGCGAGCAAGCAAGCCCAAAGGATGTTAAAAACAAAATGTGTATGTACATTGGGAATGTTCATGGCACTTTTGCTTTAACTGGGCATTTTCAAACAAAGGTGTTTGAACCAGTTTTATCTCAGTGTTGATTATTGAAGAGCTATAGTGTCAAAAGGATGAGTATCAATTTTTTGGCAGTACTTTGGTAAATAGTAATTATTCAGAGTTTATTTTTGTAATATAGTTTCCAAAGTTCTACCTGGAGTTCAGTTTTGAAGAGAATTGATGCGCAGGTGCTGTCTTACAATTTTAGCTGAATAAGTAAAATTTTTTGCATTAATTTATTGGCTGTTTAATCAGGAGCAATTTGGGTGAAAACAAGTCTTATGAAGAACAAGAGGCAAGCCGGGCCTGGTGATGAACACCTGTAAACCCAGCACTCGGGAGGTTGAGACAAGGAGGATCGGTGCAAGTTCAAGACTAGCCTGGGCTACAAAGTGAGCTCAAGGCCAGCCTGAACGGCATAGCGAAACAAAGGGGCTGGGGATTTTGCTCAGTGGCCTAAGTGCCTGCCTGGCAAGCACGAGGTTGTGAGTTTGATCCCCGGTGCTGCAAAAAAAAAACCAAGAGGCAGATGTGGTGGTGCATTCCTGTAATCCCAGCCACTCATGAAGCTGAGGTCTTAAAATCACCCATTTAGAGCCCTGCCTGGGCAGTTTAGAGAGACCCTGTCTCAGAGTTTTATTTTATTTTATTTTATTTTATTTTATTTTATTTTATTTATTTTAGTGTTTTGAGACAGGGTCTTGCTATGTAGTGCAGACTGACCTGAAATTCACTATGTAGCCTAGGCAGACCCTAAACCTGCACGGATCCTCCTGCTTCAGCCTCCACAGTGTTGGGATTACAGGCATGCACCAATGAGCCTTGCCATCTGTCTCAGAGTTTTAAAAAACCTGTCCAGGCCTGGTGCACACCCATAATCTCAGTACTCAGGAACCTGAAGCAGGGAGGATTGCTGTGAGTTAAGGCCACTCTCAACTACACAGCGAGATCCTGTCTCAAAAAACCCCAAAAAACAAAAACCAAAAAAAATAACTCTGGCCAGTGTAGCTCAGTGAGAGGAGCACTTGCCCAGCACACCAGAGGGAGGGTCTGGGTTCAATCCCCAGTACTGCCCCCACCCAAAAGTGATGGAATAGGAAACTATGTCAGTTGTAAAAACAGAAACAACTGGGGATCAGGAATCAATCTATCTCTCTGCCTCTCTCCACACACACACACATATGTGTGTGTGTATATATATACACATAAAATTTCAGGTAGCCAACCGGGCAGTGGCGTACACCTGTAATCCCAACACTTGGGAGGCTGAGGCAGGAGGATCCTTGAGAGTTCCAGACCAGTCTGAGCTACAAAGTGAGCTCAAGGTCAACTTGAACTGCACAGTGAGACCCTATGTGTCCAAAAGACCCAAAAAAACCGGGCATGGTGGCTCACACCTGTAATCCCAGCACTCAGGAGGCTGAGACAGGAGGATCCTTGTGAGTTCAAGACCAGCCTGGGCTACAAAGTGAGCTCAAGGCCAGCCTGAATGGCATAGTGAGACCCTGTCTCAAAAACACCAGGGCCGGGGATCTAGTTCAGCGGCCTAAGTGCCTGCCTGGCAAGTACAAGGTTGTGAGTTCAATCCCCGGTGCCGCAAAAAAAAAACAAAAAACCCCAAAAAGCAAAAAAAACCAATTTGCCTTAATATAGAATTGTGGGGAAAAAAAAGTACATTCATAGTAATCATAAATTGGATTTTGGGTTTTTAGTTTATTTGCTCATTTGTCCCTAAAGTTTCTGTGAATCATGTTTAAATTGGAAGGGAAAGGGAATTCCCTCGATGTTGTTTTACCTAACTGGTTACTGAGAATGAACTATTAAAAATCACTAATTAAAGCTTTGACAACTACCTAGAATGTAAGATAAAGTTCACTTTGATGCCAAAGATGTAGCAAGTGACCCTCCCCCCAAAAAACTTGGAGGTTGTAGTGCTTCAACTTGTGTTTACAAAAAAAGCAAGGTTCCGTCCTAGATATCCTTAGGTGGCTTTCTTTTCCCATGGATGAATAGTCAATAAAGTTTTATTTTGTTTTGTAGACAGGGCCTCACTATGTAGTAAAGGCTAACCTCGAACTCGTGGAGATCCTTCTGCCTCAACTTCCCGAGTGCTGGAATCGCAGGTGTGCACCACCATACCTGGCAATAAGCTTTATAAAGTTACATTACTCTTTACTTGCTTTATTTTCTTATTTTTAATTTTTTATTCATTTAGTTACATTAACTTTTACTCACTTTTATTTTATTTAATATTTATTTATGAACTGAGCTACATCTCCAGCACTTTTTACAAAATTTTTAATTTCAAGATAGGGTCTTGTTAAATTACTGAGTTGCTGAGGGTAGAGTTAAATTTGTGATCCTTCTACCTCAGCCCCGCAGAGCACTGGAATTACAGGTGTACACCACCAGCTTCCAGGTGAGCTCCTGTTTTGTTATTTTTTTTGAGACAGGGTCTTATTTTGTTGTTCAGAACTCATTATGTAGCCCATGCTGGCCTAGAGTTTGGAGCGAGCCTCTTGCCTCAGCCTCATAAGTGCTGGATTACAAGTGTGTATCACCATGCCCTGCTTGTTTTCTTTTCTGATTTGTGTAATCAGTATGTATTTTAAATAATGAAGTGATTGGGTTTCCCCAAATAGTTTTTCCCAAGAGACAAAAGGCTATGTATAGAAGTATTCATAGATGTATCTACATTGA
>RJWT010025147.1:0-16225 GCA_004365215.1 Cuniculus paca | reverse complement strand
CAATCAATAGACTTATAGCCTGGATTTCCATCTTCCTTGCTGCTTTGCTGTCTTCTGCTTGCCACTTCATGGACTGTTTCTCTGCTGTGATGCCCCTCTGCCTCACCACCCTGCCTTGGAGCCAGCTGATTATGAACTGAAACCTCTACAAACTGTGAGCTAAATAAACCTTTCCTCCTTTAACTTGTGGTATTGAGTATTCTGTCTCAGCAACAAGAAAAGTAACTAAAACAGCAAATTAGTTGGACAGAGGACATAAGCATGTTTAGGGGCCATTGAGGGCATGGGTATGTTCATAGGCATTGTTCCAGGTCTTGCTACCATGTAGAACAGGTCAATAATATTTCTGCCCCTCCAAGTAGGGAAGACTGACATACACCCTAAAGTGAACAAGCAAATCCGTGAAATAATTGTAACATCTTTCAGGGCTTGTTATATTGAAGGGGATTTGGATTTCAGTCTAAGTGTGATGTGATAGCTTTTGTGAAACTCTGGGTAAGTGAATATTGAGACCTATTATAAGTAAGGACTATAATTTTGTTACTAGAAGAAAAATAGATTAGGGAGACTAGAATAGCCTATAAGCACAACAAAACAGGCTCAGCATCGTAAGTCATTAGAGAATGTGAATCAACAGTATACTGAAATACCACAGTGAGACATCACTTTACACTCACTAGGAAAACTATGATCAAATAGACAGAAATAACAAGTATTAGCAAGGATGTGCAGGAATTGCTGGTGAGACTATAAAATCATGCAGCCATGTTGGAAATCAGGTAATTCTTCAAGATGTGAAACACAGAATCAATCATGTGACCTAGCAATTCTACTCGTAGGCATATATCCAGGATAAATAAAAATATATCTCCACAGAAACATTTGAACATGAATGTTAGCAGCAGCATTGTTCAGAACAATTAAAAGTGCAAATAAACCAAATAAACATCAGCTGGTAAATAGATCTATGACATATGGTATGTCCATAGAGTAGAATATTATTCAGCCATAAAAGGGAATAAAGTCCTTCTGCTTATTACAACATGAATGAACTTTGAAAATGGCTTGCCAAAAGAAGGAACCTGTCAGCAAAGATAACATATTTTAATACTTCCTTTATTTAAAATATCCAGAATAGGCAAATTCGAGGAGGGAAAAGGTAGATTCCAGTTTTCCATGGCCTTGGGAGGTGGGAATGAAGGATGATTGCTAATGGGGAGGGATTTTTTTTGTGGGGGATGATGATGAAAATGTTCTGGAATGTTCTGGAATTGGATAATGGTAATGGTTACAGAACTCTTTGAATGTACTAAAAGTCATCACATTATAGACTTAGTGAGTGAATAGATGATATATGTACCTCAAGAAATATGTTAAGGAAAAGATAAACAAAAAGGGAGACTGGTGAGAATGTGGGTTATGTGACTAATCTCTCCTCTTGCTGCAGGTCAAAACTGGCCAGGCCTGCTTGTGGGTAATGAATTGCCAAATGTCACAGTACCAGCAGTCAGGATGCCCTCTGCATCTCCATCTGTCTCTTATGTCTCAGCTTCACACAATGACTGCTGATTTATCTGCACCCATACACATTTATTTCTACTTTCCTTTGCTTAGGTTCTGCCGTATTTTTCTTTTCCATTTCTATTAGAAAAAGAATTTAATTTTTAAGCTCAGTTCAGACTCCTCCTTGAAATTCCCCTTGGCTGCCTGGCTCTGTAATGAAGCCATTTTATTTTCTGTGGGCCCACTACATGTGACTTGTTCCTCTACCTGACCTCGGCCACAGAACATTTCAAAGCTCTCTTTGAATCCACTCTTTTTATTCCTCTCTCTCTCTCTTCTTCCTCTTTCTGTTTCTGTAGCTCCCATTCTCTCCCTCTCTTCATATTCTTACAGTTGGAGATTCTCTGCTGACTTAAAATCCTAAATTTCTCTCCATTCTATTAATATCTGTAAAACTGTTTATATTTTGTTTCCTAAGGTGTGTGAGTCAGCTTTGTATTCCTGAGACAAAAGGCCTGAGATAAATTAATTTATAAGGAGGAAAGGTTTATTTTGGTTCATCTTTAAAAGAGTTCAGCCACAGTCACTTTGCTTTTGGGCCTGTGGCAAGGCAGAACATCATGGTGGGGAGAACGACAGAGGTAAGCTGCTGATCTCATCATCAGGATGGGGGAAAGAGGGAGAGAGAGTCTGACAGCCTCTTCCAAGGTATGCTTCCAATGACCTTAGTTCTTCCACTTAGTCCCACTTCCCAAAGGTTCCACTAACTTCTAGTGGCAGCATGGGGAGGCAGTCAAGCCTATAATACATGGACCTTTGGAGACGCCCCATATCCGAACTATAACAACTAGATGTACAATAGATTCTCCTTTCACCAAGGGTCACCTTCTCATTATAGCATTCCTTTCATTCCTTCTCACTACAGAATTTCTCTTTCCAGTGCTTAGATTTTGATGTTAATTTCTAGCAGAATATAACAAGGCAAGTGTGGGGAACTGCTCAGACTGAGTCAAAGTTCAGGTGTCTGAGGATATCTAAGCACATGAATCCATTGTGTAGTGCAGACACAGAGTGGGCTATACTTAGGTAACCATGATTTAGCATTGCGAACCACATATGCATAGGTTAGTGTAGAAGAATGTAAACATGCGATAACAACCTGTGTAAGAATCAAACAATAAAGATGCAGGTTGTTCTTGCTCTGTTCTGCTGCCTGCTACTGCTGTGTTGCTGATATCCTGCATGCATGTATTTTTAAACCTGGGAACCTCACCACAAAAGTTTCCCTTGGGCCCCCCAAGCAGGTTGATACCAAGTTTTGCATAATCAATTTAACAACTGTTTTCAATAAATCTTCATTGAGTACTTACTATGTAACCGGCACTAGTTCCCATGTGCACCACAGAGAATGAATCAGTCTAAGGACTTGATATTTTGTAGGATCAGAGAAAACAAGTGCACGTCAAAAACTTAAATTGGGTGACTGAGAATGAGTGAGAGGCAGCTTAAAATGGGGTGGGTAGGAGAGGTTTACAAGGATTAGAACTGATCTGAATGGCTAGGAGCACAAAGCTTTCCTAGTGGAGAGAGCTGTTTGTGCCTAGAGTCTAGTATCAAAAGACACTTAGAGAGTTTAGAGATCTGTGAAAAGTTTGGTACGACTATCTGGTAGGCACAGGCACAGTCAAGAACACAGGGGCTTTGTCTGTGGTTTTGCATGTTACTGTACTGCATTGAGTTTTTCTAATGTTGAAGAAAAACTACTAGAAGAAATTTGCCATATGTACTAATTTGTAAATGGGTTGAAATTTGAGAATGTCATGTTTATTTTTTTCCTATAAAGAAACTAACCAGCCCAGAAAGTGAAAAGGAAAGTGGAGAGAGATGGTCAGGAGGAGACTCACACTCTTCCCTTAAACTGAATAGCCAACTAATAAACATCAAAACATACAACACACTGAGCTTCAAGTGATTAAAAGATAGCATCCGGGGATGCTGTTGCTAGTAGTTGCCAGTATACATTGTGAGTCTCATATTTTTACATAATCAGACTGTAGTTTAAAAGCAACAGGAAGGATTGTTTTCTCTTCGGAAAAGTTTAAAAGGCCTTTCTAGTGCCACACCAAAGAGAAGGTACATCTCATAGGCAAAGAAACAATCCTGTTGGCTAGAGAGACAAAGAATAGTAGTGTCACATGTTTCTAACCAGAATTTAAAGAGCATTTTGGAGCAACAGTGCATTCCAATCAAAATTCATTAAACAGATCAAAATCCTTAATAATCTTTATTCCTTTAGATTTTGGAAAGTCTACGCCAGGAATTTATGTTAAGGAAAAGATCATAGAGCTGTACAAACATTTATTTCCAAGCTGTGAAATTTATTTCAAAATAGTTAGAAATAGGAAATTCTTAAATACTCTTGTACAAAGTAATATTCTGCATTCCACACAATAATGATTTAGAATATTTAATGACAAAAATGTTTTCATGAAGTATGCTTACATGAAGAATATGTGAAATTTCAGCATATTTGATAAATGGGAAAAAATAGATTGCAAAATGCCCTGTAAACTCGGGTATCAATTCTGACACTGATTAAAGAAAACTACAATTTTTTTCACAATGTCAACAGTTATTGACTTTGAAAGATTACATAACAGGAGTTTCTTACTTTCTTTCTTTTTAATTTATAGTTTCTTTTTCATTTATTTTCTAAAATTTCTAAAGTAAATGCAAGTAAAAAGGTAATAAAAGAAATTCATATTAATGAAAATAACTAAAAATGCATCTGTCATGTGCCAGTTGCTAAGTTCTTTGTCTTATGAAAATAAGCTTATCTAATGTTTATAACCATCTTCTGAGACAAGTACTATTATCAATCCATTAACTATTTGCCTTGGTTACTTTTCTCATGTTGCTTGGACAAAACACCCAGCACCCAAAATAAAGGAAGGAAAGGTTTATTTAGCTCACTGTTTGTGGAGGTTTCAGTCCATAATCAACTGGCTCTAAGGCAGGGTGGCATGGCACTGGGGTAACACTTCAAGGCAGCAGCCAGAGCTAAAGGGGGAACAAGCCTCTTCTCCTTCCTTATATTGTACACAGGCCACCCCCGCCCCTCCAGGGCTGGGGTAGCACTCCCAAAATCTTCTTGCCCTCTTCTAGCATAGGAGGAGGATATTTACAAAGTAAGAACCCTGGCTCCCTACTGAGTCTCTCAGTTAAACTTCTAAACTTCTCGAGTTGACACAATGTATCAACCACAACACTATTGAAAACTTGAGGCACATGAATATTCATAACATACCAAAGTAACACGGGTAGTAAATAGTTAGAACCCCAGCCAGTCTGATAACACAGTGCAACCCTTTAATTATGACACTATATTTCTAGCAAATGTCTAAGCAGAAAGTAAAAGTATCTGTCCCAAGACAGATAATATTTTGCTTAAATTAATTTCTTAGAAGTTGTCAGAAATTTCTCAGGGAAGAATGCTATCAACCATGTGTCTTCTAGTCCTAATTTCACTAGATTTCCATTTTCACTTTCTCTGGAATGTAGAATTTGTATTCCATCATTTTCTATGAGATTTTGTGACTGGAGATCACACATGTGTCTTCTTATATGTAGGTATTTGGACAAATGGGTCACACCACACATGATGAGCCAGGATTCGAATGTCCCCAAGGTGAGAAATATCATATCAGTTGACTTCGCATTGTCTGTCTCACTTGGGAATTTTTGTTTCTGGCTTTGTAGTATACTACGCCGCCTCTGTGCAGCAGTGACCTGATTGTGCCAGTTGGCTTGAGCTAGCCCTTGCCATGTGTCCTTTATATAAAGTTGAGCCCTGTGTTCATTGAAGAAAGGCACACAATAAGAGGCATGAAAAGAAAGCTTTGCAGCTAGAATAAAGCCATACCGAAATTTAAGAAAAGGCTGTAATGAGAACTGCTGATAATAATGGTAGTGGTAGGCGTATCATGAGACACATTATCACTGAGTGCTGGGTAAGTGCTAGGCATTGTCTTAAGTGCACATAAGGTATACACTCATTACTTCTCACAATGAGCTATGGAAAGCATACTATATTCTCTCCACTTTGCACAGAGAAAGGTGATGTACAGAGAGGTAAATTGCCCAAAGTCATAGAGCCAGTACTAGTGCACTTCATCACAAAGCTCTTTTTGCTTTCGAGATGGCAAAGGACGTCTTTCTTAGCCACCATTATGTCTCTGGTCCTTTCCCAAATATTAATCCTTAAGTCACTGTTTTTATTATCATTTTCCTTCTACTAAGTGATGAAAAAAATTGAACCTTTTACCTTCGTGTAGCTTTTGGTGCTTTTTGAGGCTGAAACCATCTTTTCTTCATTTTATAAAATCTCTTCTTTGGTTGCCTCAGTGATTCAGCACCTGAGGTGCCCTTGTGGAGCGCATGCTGCTTCTCCACCGCAATCCCTGAGAAAAGTCTGGTCACCCTGAGACAATTTCAGTAGACACTGAGTTAGTGTATGGAAGCCCTGGGAACTGAACAAATTCACACCCTTCTTAAGACGTTTATCTGTCACTGGCTTATTTGGGTATCCCCAGGCAGCATGGCTGACACCTAGTTCCTCTGGCGTCTGGAAGTGACTGAGAGACTTTCTTGCTTTGCATCTCTTCGGCTGCCCCCTGTGCAACATCTATGGCTACCACCACGGGGAGACCCTATCACTGTAAAAGGAGGATCCTCCCTGGTTTTGTGTAAAATCCGAGCCATATTGCTGGAGCAGCCCCTCTGTCTTTGCCTGGTGCTTGCCAGAAATCCCTCACAGGCTATCAGTGCTTATGCTGTTTTCCAAAGCAGAAGTACTCATTTGAATGCATTGTCACTTCAGTTTGGGTCACTTTCAGTTGAATTTTAACATGGGCCCTTTTCCCCATGGGCCTTCTGAACTGCTCTCCACTCTTCTAATGGTACTGAAAAAAACACTTGCCCTGTGGCTCAGTGCACTGTAAGTGATTACAGTGCTCATATCCTCACTCTCAGTATTGCCTTTCTTTTGCAGCTGAGTCAGTGAATTATAATGCATTTGAACAAAATAATCACTCTTCTCCCTAACACAAAAATAACTGATACTTATTTTAGAAAACTATTTGAAAAAAAGGAACAAGTGACCTGCCATTAAAGTGACCAGAAATTACTAGTGTTGACATTCTGGTTTTTTCTCTTTGTACTGGCAATGCATTCTATACTTTATGGTTGGAGGTATAAATGCATCTGCACAGCTACAGAAATTTATGTAAAAAATTGACTACAGTTTTAGCTGCTTGGCTGAGAAAGATGGACATATTTCTGTTTGTAATGAGTGTATTTTATTTAGGCCAACATCTATTTTCTTCTTTATTAGAAGTTATAATGTGCATAAATATTACAGTATACAGATATTCAGCATAAAGCTTGAGAAATTCTTACCTAATTAACCACCATCAAAGTAAAAATATAGAATATTCCTTCTGAGCTCTTACTAGTCAATAGAGGAAAGCAACTATTCTGAGTTTTCTGACCATACATTAGTTTTGTAAGTTCTTCAATTTCATATGATTACAGTTAGGTAATAATTATTGTTTTGTGTCTGATTTTTTGTCAGTCTTATGTCTGTGAGAGCCACTCATTTTGTTGAGCTTAATGGTAGTTTGTTCTTTTTTATTCCTATATCGTACCCCTTGCCTGAATATACCATCATTTACTTTGCTGATGGATGTCTGAATGACTTCCAGTGTCAGCCTCCTTTGAATAAAGATGCTGTTCGAACTAAGGCTGAGGCATTGTTGTGGTGGCACCATCTTCCAGCTTCTCCTTTTGCCCTTCCTCCCCCTGGCTGTCAGTCTTGAAAGACTCTCATAGTCTTCTCTCATGCTGGTAATCTCCATCTCACAGAATACGTCCTGGACTTTATGTGCTGCAATAAGCATGATGGATTTGTTACACCGAATTGACTGTGCTGTTTTATTTTGCTCTAAGTTTTGGAGACCCTCATCCTTAGAACTCACGTTTTCTTAAGACCCTGATCACAAAAGGCAGAGAAATTGGCATACCAGGTACACTGTCAGATTAAATGTTATGGTTGAAGGTTATCTCTCTAAATACGACTAGGCATTCTCTAGATTTTAGGCAAAAATATTTCATGTAAAATGAGAAAAGTGGTGTTTTAGGAGATGCAATCTGGTTCCACATGTACAAAGTGAAGTGGAGAGGCAATCTTTTTCTCGCCAGCTACATAGTCCTACCATAAGGAAATAATAAGAAGGAAAGGAGGGTTGTGGGAGCCTTTGTAAAGGAAGGGGGTGCAGGTTAAGGGCAATGTGGCCATGTGTAGGACTGTCCATGTAAGAAATGGGGAAGTTAATGGTGACACCAATGCTCTGAATCCAGGTGGCTTGGATTACATTTCTCTTTCCATTCATTTGAGTTTGAGAAAGATGGAAAGTGTCTAAAGGAGCATGCTTTCCACAAATACAGACACCAGGAAGAAATACTGGTGTGGAATAAATAATGGCAGAGTCAGCTTGAGAGCATGATGGAACAATAGAAAGATTCACCAAGGAATAGATGTGGGTCTTATATGTTCTGAAGAGATTAACAAGAGAGATAACAAATTTGAGAGGTGGGAGTCACATGGTGTGTTAGTTATTCATTGCTATACAACAGATTACCCCCAAATGTAGCAGCTTAAACTTACTACAAACTGATTATTTCCCAAACTCTGTGAGTGAAGAATCCTGATGCTGCTTAGCTGGGTCTCCTGCTGGGCTGAGATTGTCTTGGGTTGACTGGGAAAGACTTGCTCCTCACATGGTTACTGGGTTGTTAGAGTAACTTTGCAACTCTTCACAAGCTGTTGACCACTTGTGGTCCCTTGCTGTGGAAGGCTCTCCGTGGAGCAGCTGTCAGCACTGTGTATAGCAAACATGAGAGAGGAGAGCAGGAGTGCCACCAGCAAAGAAAACTGATGGAAGTCGGAGCCTTTCATACCTTCGTCCTGGAAATGGCAGCCCATGAGCTGTTATAAATAGTCTTTGTTGAAATAAGTCTCACTAGATCCTGGACACACTCAAAGAAGGGCACCAGGAGTCAGCGTCTTTGGGATCCTTCTGACAGTAGCTGACCCTATCTACGTAAAATAATATTTGGGGACATAGTGTCATACACTACAGAAACATACTCTAAGTTTTTTGTTACCTGTAACTTCGTACTTAGAAAATTCCATGAGAATATTAGAAATGTTTTCCTTTGATAGGAGGCCATATGTCAGTGAGAGTGTTTTTGGCATTTACTAATGCACTCAGTAACTTGATTTGAGACGTGTTCTGTGCCATACTGTATAATTTCAAACACTTTTCTTGCAAAAATGTATTACCTTTAATTAGACTCATTTAAAGCCGTTAAGATTCTTGTCAGAAATAATTTTTAAGTGAATGTGTCAAGATAAAAACAGCAGTTGTCAAGTGAAGAAAACGGTAATTTGTGAATGTGCTGTCTTATGAGCAGTAGGCTCTTTAAATACTAGCTGAGCATTTCTGCTTACAATTTCTTTCATGGCAGCCACTCCGGCAGTTAGGAATTCAAACTGTTGGAATGCTATTGTTTGTGGTAAATATTTGTCCTGTGACTAGGGAATTAAATTTGGTTTCTACCCTGTAATATAGACAAAAACATCACTAAGAAGGAAAATAGGCCAGGCCGATAGCATGAGCAAAGCATTCTGGGTGATTACAGAGTAGAATAATGACAGCAACAATGAAGACCACTCTTTGATGAAAGGAAGTCAGGAGACTTTCAGTATTTGAAAATGCTTGAATTCTATTTGTAATCTTCTCAGGCTATTAATTTCTCTGGCAAGCTTTTGTTATTGAACAGTAAAATGGTGTGCTTTTGCTGGCAGGGTTTCTCAGCAGTGGCATTATTGTCACTTTGGGTCACATCATTCTTTACTGGATCTGAGGTGTCCTGGGCATTGTAGGATTTTCAGTAGCAATCTTGACTCCACCAGATTCTAGGAGCTCTGCTTCCCACAATTGCAATCCCAGTTTTGACAACTAAATATGTCTCGACATTGTCATATGTACTTGGAGGTTGGGGTAGGTAGGAAAAAAATCACCAAATGGTGAAGTAGCTTTTGAATTAGGGAATTCTAAATTAACAAAATGTAGTGCTATCTTACTTTCATGCATTGAATTTATAAACATGGATTTTTTTCTTGGTCCCCCAAAATAAAATTTTATATGCTATATAAACTCTTCATTCTCCTGCTCAGTGAGCTAATTAACACTTATTGAATGCTTACAGCATGCGAAACATTTTACGCAGGCGTTGTGGAAGATACTGAGAAAAGTAGATATAGATTGTTGTCCTCAAGAAACTTGAGATGTCAGAGGTGGGGAGGTGAGGACTTCAGTCATTTATAATGTATGGAAGAAAGTGAAACTGGACAAATGAAAGAGATAGAATTCTTTAAGCTTTTGTAAGGAGAGATATTTCTGGGGTTTTTTTTTTTTCCTTGCCTGTAAGTGGTGAGTTTAAAGTTCAACCCCAACTAGGATTCTGAGAGCAGAGTTGGGAGAGGGTGAGGCTGACCTATATTTAGGACAGGAGAGTTCAGAGTTAGAACTGGATCTCTGGAACAAATTGTGTCATCTGATGAGGCTAGGCCCGTGATGGCGAACCTCTTAGAGACCAAGTGCCAAACTGCAATTAAAAACCCATCTATGTATTGCAAAGTGCTAATACTGTAAATAAATCTGAATGCTGAGATTTTTGCTTAGAAAAAACAACTTGTACATTAACATCTTTTGTCTTAAAAGAAAAGCATAGTATCATTCACACCATAGGTTAGCCACCAATGGGCTGGGCAGATGAATGCAAACCCTCTCTGAAGTTAGCGGTTCTCACCAGATGTAGCAGATTGGAGATAAAATATTCAGGAGAACCAGTAATGCGATGAGCCTAGAGGAGGTTCCTGAGATACCTTTAAACAGTACCTACTCCCTGCTTGTAAGCCCTGAGCTACATTGGGAGCTACCAGAGCACTACCCCGGTTTGATGGGAAGAGAGGCTTTCTACTGGAACCCAAACTAGTCTTTTATGCAGTGACTCCGTGGTGGTGTATGGAGAGCAATTCCAGGCACAACAGAGGCAGAAGAAACAAGATATCACAGAGACTGCCTCCCAGATACCTACTATAGCCTGGTTACATGTCCGACATTTCCACTTGTCTTGGTAAACTTTTTGAGAAAGTGAAAGTTCTCTCATAAATGGCATTCCTGTCCACAGATATCTTGTGGTACAATTCCCAAAGAATATTCCAAAGATTGTTAATAGGTATTTAGTTGTGTAGCTTTACTGACAAATTGCTTTTTGAAATGCCAGGTAGAACAAGATGTCCATATTCCTTCAGTATAGAACTTGTTGGAGGCTTCAAAGTGCCTCATGAGCCTCACACAGAAGGCTGTCCCAAACTTTCCCATGTGGATTCAGTTACAAAGCCATTTTCATTATGTAGCAGCTCATGAAAACATGACCTATGCTTTGTGTGACTCTGGTTTGTGAATGAGTTTGCAAAATCAACAGCTGTTGCCAAACATCATTTGGACTTTCTGCGAACAGGGACCGAGCAGGGGATGCACAGCAGCCTATGCATTCTCACAAAGTGCTCCTCCCGCTGCTAAGAAAAGCCTCCTCTTGCCTATGCATCTCTACACCTTCTCCTTCTCCATCAAATAGATTTCTGTATCTCCATCACCAACTTTTTGTTTTTAATTATGTATCACTGTGTTAGTGAGTTCTAGAGATACCAGTAGATTACTCCAGAACAGTCAATGAGGAAGTGGTGGGAAAAAATAGTGCAAATCTTGAGGAAGAAATGAAAAGTGAGCCCACCTTGGTTGTTGGTATTTGAGCAGGGCAGGTGACTGTCCTAGAGAACAGGCTTCATGAGTCTTGGGGTTTGAGGAAGAGGGAATGTTAGCCATGGAATTTTATTTCTGAATGCCACAGAATATTTCTCAAGTTCCTCATTTCCTTGTCAACTGCAGTAGACATTTAGAGTGATTTTTATTTGCTTACAAATGCTAGAAGCATTTCTGTAAACAGTAAATGAGGCGAGTTGGGACTTTGAAGGGAACCAAATATTCAGTGTTTCTTAGTTATTATAGGGAATCTAATGGGAATCAGAGGTCATGGGTTTAGGTGGAAGAGAGTTAGAGATTGGGCATCCTGGAGAGAAAGACAGGAGGGGGTGATATGGTGAAATCTTTTATTTTTGTCTTTTTGCCTGCATTTTAGGAATAAAAAATATCCCACTCTAGACTCCCTCTTCTACTCCTTATGGCTCTGAGGAGATGCCAGTCATATCAGCAGTCTCATGGCCTCAGAGATTAGCAACACAGTAGGCCTGCCAATCATGGTGGCCAGTTTCCATGGCTACGGCAATGGGCACATAGCCTACCTCAGGTCAGAGTACTTCTCTGTAATTTTTAAAGGAAAAACAATGGAATAGAGAAGGTCTGTAGATACTCAGCAGGAATGAGGAAAGCCTAGAATGATCTGCATTCACGTCTTTTACCATTCCATCCTTCCATGTGCCTACAAAGAAGCTGATACATAGAAAAGGGGAAACAAACAGAAAGTCTCATCTTAGGAGGCGAGGGAGATGGTGAAGGTAATCATGTTGTCTAAGTTACTGGGTTGCCTCAGGTCAACTTTTCCCTGGGCTTCCCTGTTACGTGAACTTATCATTTCAGCGTAGCTTACCTCATTTCAGTTTAGCTTCTGACCCACGGATGACAATAGGATTCTGAGCTACCTAAATTTACCCTGTAAAGATATATCTTGTTTCCTCCTTTTAATCTGTTTCATCACTCTGGTAGGCTTGCTATATTCGAGTGACAAAAATACAGGCCCGTAATTTTCACCAGTTGCTTATTTTAAGCACTTCTTGGTAGTTGGAAGATCACTGGCAAGTGTGCACACTATGCTAGCAGCACAGGGTGGGTGTGCTACTGCACCGGCACCCAGAATTTCTCTTGGAGACAGTCCTTGTGATCCTTAGTCTCGATATGTCAACATCATTAGATCAAGAAGCACCTAGCAAATTAGTAACGCATAGCCCTGGGTGTATCTGGGTGGCTCTCGGAGGCATGGGCTTGGGTCCTATATAGGGGTCATATATAGGGTCCCTGGCCCCGTCCTCTCTGGCACGGTTTCCCTGTTCTGCTTCCTGGCTGCTATAAGGTGAGCAGCTTTCCTATGCACTGCCCTTCATCGTGTTGCTTCTGGCTTGAAGCCAGATATCCCTGGATTGAGTCTTCCAAAAATTATGAGTCAAATTAAACCTTTCTTCCTCTGCATTGTACCCAGCAACAGAAAACCCAGCGAATAGAGTCCTAACATATTTCTTTCAGAAATTCAGTTCATTATGTACGAACTGTTGTCCTACTTTGTTTTGTTGTGAAGGCAGTAACCTAGATGATGTACTTTGAAGTCAGGAACATTTGAGCTCTTGAGAGAAGAGACAGACTATTGATTTTTCACTGTGAATCTGAAACATTAATATGAGCACTACACCAGTTTTTTTTCTTATTTCTTTTATTTTCTCCATCTTTCTGTTAAAAAGAAAGTCTTTGTACAGTTGTCTTAGGTCTTAGACTGTCACCTCCCTCCTCCTATATGCTCATAGAATTGATGTAGTGTAGATGTAAACTCTAGAAACCTGTTTCTGAAGGTAGCTTAGCTGGGACATTAGTGTACTCTCTGGTGCATGTGCGCAGGGAACTCAGCGGTGCCTGTGACTTTGTGGAGGAGTGTGATAGATTCTTGTAGACCTGAAACTTAGCAGCAGGACTGGGAATCTCTAACCATAATCCAGGACCTTCTCTCCCTAAATGAAATAGTATGGGGCTATGAGACTGTGGGGACTTGATGATTGTTAACTGACTTTAAATAGCTAATAGTATTGTGGAGTGGTTGAAGAAAAACAGGATGTGTGGCCAAGGGAAGGGAAATTGTGTGGCAGATGCTGCTGAAGACTCACTTTAGAGAGCGCTTACTATCTGCTCAACTGCTGCTGGGAGCACTCAATGTGTGTTCTTGGTTGTTGCAGCTGGCTGAGGGTACCCACATCTCAGATGTGGATACTGAAGCTTTGAGCCTGAACTTGTAATGCTAATGGGTGTGGGTTCAAATCTCTGTGACTCCAGAGCCTGTTATGAAGAAGCTGCTTGGGACTCAGCTGAGGATTTATGGTGTGCTGTGCCTACCCAGTGACCGACCATCTACTCCTATCATTGTTGGGGGTGCTGGAACCTGGGTTAAAGGGTCATCATTGGAGACATGGTGAGGGGAGTTCTTCTATGCTGGGTAAAATGACAGGGTGCAGCCTCAGTGGAGCAGAGGCTGGACAAGTAAGCTGGGGTTGTGTGTTACCATGAGGATTTGGGGTCCTAACCCTGAAAGCCCTGATCGACATCTGAATGGCTTACAGTGGACAGCGATTTGTGTTTTTGTGGTTGCGCCATTCTCTGTGAAGAATGGGTTTGAATGCCCAGACCGGTGCAGAAGGTCGTTTTGGGCAATCTTTCCACTGAGTCATGGACACGAGAGAGTGAGTGGTGGGCAGGTGACTGAAGCGAATGACTTGATAAAAATGATAACCAGCCTGGGCAATCTTCTCCCCAGATGTTTAGATGACCAACTTCTCACCGAGTAGAACATTAGTAATGGGTTCTATAAGACAGTTTTGATGATTAAAAGAAGCATTCCAGGTGAAGCAGTTATCACAGTGGTTATTCCACGTGAAGAGTTTACTACATGGTCATTTCCGTGTGCTTTAAGATTCTCGTTTATTGTCTATATATTATCAACAGCAAAAGCCTGATTATTACCATCTCACTTCATCTATCCACTTAGATTTTGAATGGACTGCATGAAAGATCTTCACTCCCATTCCCCTGATTCCTTGGGAAATGCTCTTGCAAAAGAAATCAAACCCGAGATAGGTGGAGACAGCTTGCTGTTAGAAGAGTTGATGATGACAGAAATGACATCAGGCAGTTCCCACTCTTGATGTCTCAGGCCCACTGAATGTCCATCACTCAGAGATGTTCCTGCCGGCCCTGCGTCAAAGCAGTGTTCCGCCCCCTGCAGACCCATGGGAGCTGCACGGCCCCCTGTCCCTAAGGTGGTGCTGACGCACAGCCTGCAGGGTTCCTACCACTTATGGGGAGGCAGCGGGCGCCAGGCCAGCCGGGACTTGTGATGTCACTGAGGAATCTCGGTGCTTGGATGGCTGACAGCATCTGCTTTTGCCAGTTATGCACTGAAATCAGAGGGGAATTTGGTCTTCACTAAGCACGTCTTCCCTCGTACCTGGAGCCCCTCAAAAGCAGCATGAGACACTTTGCAGTCAGAGATTCTTCTCTAATTGTTGCTGACTCTTAACGAAAGTAAGGAAAACGTTAAAGGGGCATTTTCTTGTCCTGAGTGGCAGGCACTGACCCTCTCTAAGCAGATGGACAATGTTTATTCTTGTCCACAAGGGGCAGCCACAGCTGCCCTTCTAGCATCTGACCTAGGACTGTCCTTTGCAGAGCCATTGGATAGAGCAAGAGCTGTAGGGGGAGCTATTTTGTTTTGAATGCAGAGTGTAGTCTGCTTTGCCAAGTAAGCAAAACCCTATTACAATTCTAAGAGTTTCTTTAAAAAATAAAAAATAGAAAAACTACTTTCTGAGCTATTATGAACTGTTAGAGAAGGAAGCTCAGTTTGTCATGTAATATGCATCAGTGTGGATTTAAATTAGGGAACAAAGCACATTTTCCCTTGGTTATATAGCAAAAGTGTCTGAGCACCTTCAGGGTGAGGGAAAAGCCCAGGTTTTAAAGCCAACCAGAGTTAGATTAGGATTCCAGCTCAGCAAAGCAGACTTACTTTGTAGCTACGTGGTCTTTGGCAAGTGTCTTCATAACGCTGTAGGATGAAACTAGAAAACCCTATTTCCAGGTTTCTTATTTGTCTCTTTGTGCATTTAAAGCTTGACCAGTAATAAGTGTTCAGAAAATTATCTCTCACCCTTATTTCTCTGGAGTGTGAGATGTTCTGCCCATATATAGCCATCTTCAAATTTCACCTCTTTGACTAGCTTCTGGCTTTCATATGGATAGTGTGATTAGGTTCAATAAACAGGGCACGTACTTAAATGAGTTCTGTTGTGAGGCTGGGCCTTGCTGTTCCCATGGGTGATAGGATGCTTTGAGGATGATATCGCCACAGAACGACATCTGATGCCGCTGGGAAATGTACTTGTGCTCAAGCACAGGTCAGAGAGAAACTAATGGCAGAACAGTGTTTGCTCCTATGAAGAGGCCTGGGTAGTGATTTGAAGAGGATTCCTGGACTCAGTCCTATTTGCCAGCGTGGTTTGGATATGGCTGCGGCAGTCTGGAGACAGCTCTGCCTCACCCAGACATAATATTCTGCTCAGGTTAAGCCTCCGCTAGGACTCAGAATGCTGCAAGGCACAGCAGGCCAATCTCTCAACTTCTAACTAAACAAAGATTGCTTTTTAATCCATTTTACAAGTCACGAATGGAGCTTGCTACTAGTCCAAGAAAACTATGACTAGTTAATAGATACATGGAAATAAAGAAGGGTGAACATGCCAACCCATGAAAGACCTGCAGCT
>RJWT010025146.1:0-16222 GCA_004365215.1 Cuniculus paca | reverse complement strand
ATCATATTAAATGGTCAAAAACTGAAAGCTTTCACTCTAAAATCAGGGACAAGACAAGGCTGTGCACTATTACCACTCTTATTCAATACAGTGCTGGAAACACTAACCAGAGCAATTAGACAAGAGAGAGAAATAAAAGGAATAAGGATAGAAAAAGAAGAAGTTAAATTATTATTTGCAGATGACATGATACTCTACATAGAAGACCCCCAAAACTCCACTGGAAGATTTCTAGATCTAATAACCGAGTTCAGGAATGTATCTGGATACAAAGTCAACACTCAAAAATCAATAACATTCTTGTACACAAACAACAAACTCATTAGAGAGAAACAAGGGAAACCACACCCTTTACAATAGCATCCAAAAAGATGAAATACTTGGGAATCAATCAAACAAAGGAAGTAAAAGATCTATGCATTGAAAATTACATTACTCTGAAAAAAGAAATCAAAGAGGATTTCAGAAAATGGAAAGACTTTCCTTGTTCCTGGATAGGAAGAACAAAAATTGTGAAAATGGCCATTCTCCCAAATTTTTATACAGATTTAGTGGAATTCCAATCAAAATACCATTAACATACTTCACAGATCTAGAGAAATCATTCCTAAAATTCAGTTGGAACCAGAAGAGACCTAGAATAGCAAAGGCAATTCTGGGCAACAAAGGCAAGGTAGGAGGCACCACAATCCCTATTTTTATTTTATTTTATAGAGAATAAAACTGAACAAAATAAAACAGAATAAAGCCATTCAGAATAGAACAATAAAAGTGATATAGGACTTCAGAATAAAATAAGAGGTAGTCAACAATGGCTACCATAATGTCTCTTGTTTCTTCAAAATAGCTGTCCATCCCATTAGACATAATAAAATCAAACATAGCAAGACAGAATAAAACCAAACTTAACAAAACAATGAAAATGATACAGAAATTCAAAAACAAGATAATAGGAAATTAGCAATGGTTACTACCTTCCCTTTTCAGATATTTCTTCCCCATCAGTTTTGCAATATCTATTGTACATTTTGGATCCCACTAACTCCTTTAGTTTTTTATGTTAGGGAGATTACACTATGTTCACCCAGATGAGTCTGAACCATTTCACCCATGAGTCTGATCTTAAATTGCATCCATTTATCTACAAGGGCCTTGAGATTATCTTTCTTTATAGCTGAGTAGCTTTCCATTGTTTAAAAATACCACATCTTTCATATCCATTCTGTGGTTGATGGGCAAGCTAACCCTGATTTTCTTCTGGTTTCTTGTCACAAGGAACATTGTTTTCTCTCCTTTGACTTTTGGTCTATTAATTTTCTTTTGAATTAAATGTGTTTCTTGCATACAACATACTGATGGATCCTGTTTCTTGACCCACTCTCTCTGTGTTTCTTTTTATTGGTGATTTGAGGCCATCTATGTTAATAGTTACAACTGGCATGCATTGTCTCATCTTTACCAAGCTATCCTCCTGCTGTTGGCCCCAGATTTTTCCCCTCCATTCAGTTGCCTTCCCTGTTTGGTGATCCTCCTCTGCTGCTGTTCCTGGAACTGAACCATGGCCATCTTTATCTCTCTCTAGAATACCCTTCAGCACTCTTTGTAGATTTGGTTTGGTGGTCATAGATTCCTTCAGTTCTTTATCATGAAAATATCTTATTTTTCCATCAATTTTGAAAGATAGTTTTACAGGGTAAATCAAATTGGGCTGGAAGTTGTTTTCTTTCAGGATATAAAACACGTCACTCCAGAATCTTCTTGACTTGATGGTTTGTGTTGAGAAGTCGGCCATGATTCTGATGGATTTTCCTTTATAGGTGATCTCTTTCTTTTCTCCAACAGTCTTTAATATTTTGTTCTTGTGCTGAATTTCTGGGATCTTGATTATTATAAGTCTAGGTATAGATTTATTTTGATTATGACTGTTTGGAGTTTTATATGCCTCATTTATCTGTATGCCATGTCCTTCTCCCATGTTTGGGAAGTTTTCTGCTATTACTTCTGTAAAGTCTTTTTATGTCCTTTGTGTTGACCCCTTCTTTTTTGCTGACACCTATTATTCTTAAATTATTTTTCTTTGTGTTGTCTTGTAGCTGTTGAATTATTATTTCCTGGTTCCTTGTTATTTTTAAGAGATCCTTCCTTTCATGATTGCTGGCTGCAATCCTGTCTTCAAGGTCTGAAAGTCTATCTTCAGTCTCTTTCAAGTGGTTTTGCCTGCTTTCAATTAACTTTTCAATTTCCTGGATATCACTTTGAATCTGTTTCATGCACTGTAATTTCTTCTTATATTGTTCACTCAAGGCTTCCATCACTTTTCTATGCTCTTTTTTAACCTATGTATTCTTTAGATATGCTTAGCAATTCTTTCATTACATTTATGATTTCTTGGTTTACCTGAGATATCATTTCTTATTTGATTACTTTTACAGCCTCATGAGTTGTTTCTTTACTTCCGTTGCTATCCTTTCAGAGATTTCAGGTGTGTGACTTCCATATTTTTCTATGTCTATATCTTCCAGATTTTTTCTGTGTGAGTTGGAGGTCTGAGGTTGCATTTTGTTCCTCCATCTTGACATTTTCCTGTGTTCTTTCCAACAAGCTGCTTGTGGAATCCCAGGCCCTTCCTGCATTGGCTGCCTCTCTGTGGTGTTGGGGAATGGGTTAGACACCTGGATTTCTCTGAACCCAGGTTCCCAGGGAGGCAGTAGGGTGTGTGGCAGGCTTCTCCAGACATGTGTGGTTACACCAAGGCTTCCCCAATGGCGATAGGTGTGTGGTGGCAGGGCCACTTCTTCTTTAGGCTTGTGTGGTTACACCAGCATTCCCCTGATGGCAGCAGACACACAGGGGCTTGTTTGTCTGATTTACTTGGTCTGTGCTGGCTTCCTACATGAAGCAAGTGCCCTGATGGCATTAGATGTACAGGGGCAGGTTTGGCTGTTTCTCCCTGCTCCTGCTGGCTGCCTGCAGGAAGCCAACTGTTATAAATTTTTCCATAGAATAGAGGGTCATAGATGATGGCTGCTAAAACTGATGTAATTGTAATTGTAGCTAGGAATGAAATATTCATATCAAAGTTTCATTAAACAGAATTCACTTCATATGAATGCATTAGGGCTGTAGACATCTTTTTCAAAACTTGTAATAGCAGCAGTGGAAGTGGGAACAATAACTGTAGGTTTACTATGTGCCAGGTACAGAGTTTAGTGTTTTAGGTTTCTTATTTCATTTAATTTTCATCATTACTACTTTGTAACATATTATTTTGTTTATATTTTATGGTAGAGGACATTGGAAGTCAAAGAGCTTAATTAACTTGCCCAAGGTCACACAGAACCAGTCATTTATAGCTCTGGGAATGAAACACAGTTTTCTCTGGCTTGGCTGTAATTTTCTAGTATAGATGACTTCTTAGCAGGCAGATTCAGAAACAGTGCTTTTGTCTTACAAGAAGTCTTCATAAATTAGTGAAAAATCCAGTTTAATTTATGTGCATAATAGTGTGATGAACTGATGTCAGGATTAAAACATTGGTAAGCAATTTCAGCCTGAGTTCCTGACAGTGTGCTATTAGGATTTTGGCCTACTCTTGGCTATTTTTGACTGAAATGAACGAAAGGGAAAAAGGAATATTTGGGAACATTCCAGTTGACCTGAATTATCTTCTTTCTGTATTTGAAATTCCACCCTCCTATCTCAGACAACTCCAAACTCTTCATGAAGGACTGAAATATTACTCAAATGAAATAGTATCCTAAACGTTTTGATGTATTCATACATGAAATTATTAAAAACATAACCTCACTCCTTTCAATTTTTTTTATACCAGTCAGAATCTTGCTTTTTAAACCTCTATGTTAATAGTGGGCTTTCTAAAAGCATTGACTTTCACAACAAGACAGAATTTAGTAGTCTTGTGGTAAACTACCCCGGCTAAATGATAGCTCAAAACATTTGGTTTCATTGTTGAGAAACTCATTTTCTCTTGAGGTAGTGTCATCTGTCTTCAAAGAACTCTAATTATTAGCAACAGCAATAACAAAGATAATAGCTCATTTTTATTGGAGTTTATGATGTGCCAAGTACTGTGCTAAGTGGTTGGTATAAATTGTCTCACTTCATCCTCATAATAACCTCTGTGACATACATGCTATTACTACCTCCAATTACAGATTGAAAACACAGAGGTTTAGATATATTTATCATAATTTTTGCATCTGTAAACTAAATGCTAATTCACTTGGCAACACATAGAAAACAGCAAAGAAATCTCAGACTTAAATCTCAATTGCTTTGGGTTAAACATTTCTACTTCTAATTAGTTCTCAGTATTCTAGTTTTTGCATAAAATGTAGAATAAGATGGACAATTTGATTGAAGGGGAGAAGGAAAGGAATTATTTTTTATTTTTTCACATATAAAACATGGTATCTTGGGGCCTATACATTTTCTCTTATATGTAGTTTTCTTTGTTCTGACTCACTGTTTTTTAAGATGGAAGGTTGGATTGATAGCAAATGAAAAACATCGTTTTGTGTACTCCACTACCAGTTTTATAGACCAGTGTTATGACTTGTCTCTAGATGTCCCTCCAAGCCTCATGCAGTCATAGGTTGGGCTTTTTGGAGGGGGCTGGATCTAGAGTGTGTGATGCTAGGATCAGGAATGTGATGCTGGGATTGATTCATGGTGAGACGCTAGGATTAAATGTGAGTGTTACCCATCCCAAGGGTAGCCTGAATAACATGTAAAGGACAGCAAGAGGGTTTCTGGGTTCACCTGTCACATGCTGCTTCACCATTGTTTTGCTTTCTTCTTGCCTTCTACCTGCCATGAACTGTTTCTTCTCTGTGACACCCCTCTGATATGCTATCTGCTTTGGAGCCAGCTAACTATGAGCTATAAGCCTTTCTTCCTTTAAATCAGATATTTTGTCTCAGCAATGAGAAAAGTAACTAAGACAACAAACATTTGCAGAAACTATACATAGTCCAAGAACTTTGCATTAATAAACTATTTTAAAAATGTTTAAAGGTAATGTGAGTACAAGATAATAATGCATGTGATTCAAAAGCAAAAAGGAACAAAAACGATTATCATTATAAGCATCACCACAGGGTAGAAGAATTCACACAGTCAATAAATGTTTGTTTTTCTCTAATGAATTTATAGATGTCTTTATCAATAGTCTGAGTTTTAAAAAAGTCTTTCTATATTTTTAGCGAGAAGATTACGTATCCTTGCAATAATGTACTTATAATTGAGAACATGATAGATATTGGGAAGTAGAAAGAAAATGTTCAAATAGGAAGGGGGAACAAAAGCCTAATTTTTAAAAAGACAGCCTGCTTTTCTTTAGCCACCTGATATCACTGAAACCTAAAAATGAGTACCTTTTGTTATAAGATTAGGTGTTTACAATTCTCTAATTTTAAATCTCTAAGACAAAAGATACAGCTATGAACTTGAAGCTTTATTATATTTTGACCTTCAAGTTTTCCCTGGATATCACAAACGCTGTATCTTTCCTATTAACAGGAAGATGCAACGTTTTTGCAATGCTTATGTTAGGATTCACACATCTTTGTGATATCTAGAGAACAGGAAAGTCACTTAATGGTAGAATTATCATGTTCATCCTTTAACATATGATGTTAGAAAACACAATCTTCCAACATTATACAGGACCAGTGGCAGATTACACTAAAGATTTTTTGAAAATGGTGAAGTGTGCCCAGTGAAGTGAAAGATCTTTTAGTCAAATGATCAGTTTAAGAAGAAAAATTAGCTTACAGGTTTCATTTAATCTATTTTTAGTCATAAACGGGAACTTTTTTAGAAAAAAAAATCTATGATATATGTTTTGCATCGTGCATGCTGAAGAAATAGATTTCACCCCAGTTTTTGAATCAAAACTAGGTCAAATAAACTCCTAACACTACTATCATCTCTTCAGAATTATTTGTCTGGAGTCTACCTGTGAAACTATTCTCCTTCCTTTCAAGATACATAACGATCTCATTTAAAGTCTTAAGAGTTCCATAACCTACAAAAGCTGCAACAGCTTTTCCTGCTCACTCTTTTAATACTGCTCCTGAGTGATTTCTTATTTACTGAAATGTCACTTTTATTTTACTAGATTCTGAACACTTCAATTTACTTTTGGATCATTCTTTTGTAAACTATGATTTATATATGTATTATTAACAACAGGACCAACTTTGAAGAAAAGAACAAGAAGGAAGATGAGGGAAGGGCAGGAGAAAGAAAAACATCACAACTTCCTGCTGGCTGTCAAGAAACCCACTGACTCCTACCTGTGCTCACCTCTAATATCCAGCTTGTCAATGAGAGTAGGCATGAATTAATGCATTCTAAAGTATATTACTTAAAACATACTGCTTTGCAAAGTGAGAATCAAGTCCTGTATACCCTGTCACCTAAATAGAGCCCAAACACTAAATACGTGCCACTGAAAAATTCACACACAAATGTTTCATACTCTGAGTACAACGGATGATTTCTAAAAGAATCTGTTTTTCAAGGCATTTGGCATTTGAGGCTTTCATTGTACACTCATGCAGATAGCAGGTTTCCCAGAAAATTCAAATATCCTAAGTAGCCTCAAACTCAGTATTGAAGTAAAACAAAAGCAAAGTAAGGGCACTTACCAGTCAGTTAAAACCAATGGAATTATGAAAGAGGACCCAGGGCATATAATTTATATGAGATGCATTGAGAAGATGTATTAATGGACCAAAGGACAGGGGAAGATTATATTGAGGGATTATACTAATCCTAATGGTACAAACTCTTAGAAGGGAAACATTTTGGAGAAAGAACAACAAAAGACAAATATAATGGGTTAGTTTGTTTCGTGTTGCTGTAACAGGATACTTGAGAGGGAATAATTTATAAAAAGCAGAGATTTATTTTCTACAGTCTGGAGGCCGGAAAATCGAAGGCTGAAGGTCTCAGTCTGGCAAGGGCCTCTTTGCTGGATCATGAGACAGCAGAAGGCAGGAGGGCAAGAACTTGGACTCTTGGACCTGTGACTGGAGATGGAAGCAGGGAAGCAGAGGGAGTTGAGCTAATTTTTTATGAAGAGTCTACTGTGATGATTAACTAACCTATTTTTGTGAGAATGGCATAAATCTATTCTTGAGGGCTCTGCCCTAGTGATCTAATCACTGCTTCCAGGTTCTAACTGTTCCATCTTTCAACACTGTTTCATTGGGAATAAAGTTTCCAACACATAGTTTTCATGTTTCATTGGACACATTCAAACCATAGCCTGAAAAAGGACAGGAGTGTCAGGCAGCTGAAATGAGAAAACGAGAGTAAACAAAAAGACACTGTTGGGGGCCAAGAGTGAGACAGGCAAAGCTGACAGCCAAGAGGGAGAGAAGTCTCAGCATAGCAACAGGAAACTGGTACATCTCTGTAGCATTTTGCCACTTTGCTGTTTTTATCATAAAAGACACATGTAACATAAAATAACTTTGAAATCGAGTGCATCATTTAGTTCATTATTTTATAAAGAGTAAAGATGAAACATTAGACCATTTTATTAATCTATTTCTCACAATGTTGCATATGTTATATGTCAAATAACGAGTATTACAATGAAAATCAGACTGGGAGTGAATTAGTTAAATCTATTCAATTGAATTCAACAAAATACATTTTTTCCCTGTGGTAAAGTCTTCCCTCTAAGTGATCTAGTGCAAAATTTGATGTGGGCAGGAATTCTCTTGCTGGTGAGAGGAAGTTCCGCCTCTGCCCTTGAGCAATTAAAAGTCAGCATTCATTTAAAGTTGTAACAGTGTTGTTGATTCAGCCTGTAAATCTAATACTGCAGACCGCAGCCTTTTGTAGGCTCTGAGTGGATTCATTACATGATGAATTTGTAGAATGACCGAATAGTCAAATTTATAAAGACTCTCCTTTCCTAAAATTAGTTTATTTTTAAGTCTTTGGCAATTGTATAGCTATGCTACAGATAGATGTGAAGCGGCCCAGGCCTCTGGGGTCCCAAGGACTAAAGCTCTTCTTTGTGCTGTAGCCTTCCACTCTGTGGGTTCCACAGCTCAGGCAGAGAAAGGTGCTTGCCTCTTTATATCTTGGCTTTTGTACTTTCAAGAGATAAAGCAAAGAGCTATCCAACGGTCTCACTAAATATGAATAGTTACAAATGCTATAAATAGTTAAAAATACATTTCATTAAAGAGATAAATTTAGTCACTCCACATGAACTGGAAAAAAAATCCTAAAAATTGATGACATATTAAAAACAGAAAATCACTTTTAAAATATTAGATGTATCAGTATAAGCTGTTAAAACTGTTTTTTATTTATATTATTTACGTAAAATATTGACCTACTTTGTTATCTCTGTTTATACCAGAATGTCCTTTTAAAACACTTACGTATATTTATTTTATATTTTTATTAAAGTTAGCACTGCATTTATTTTACAAATGATAGGCTTCAATATGACACTTTCATACATATATATAATGTGCTTTGATTGTATCCACCCTCCCTATTTCCCTCTCTTGCCCTCTTTCCCTTGCCAGTCCCCACTTCAGCTTTCTTGTCTTAGTCACCCCCCCCAACCACACTATTCCACACGTGAGAGATATAATATTTGTTTTTCTGAGTCTGGCATTGTTTGTGTGACACCGATATCCTCTAGTCCCATCCATTTTACTGCCAATGACAGGATTTAATTCTTCATGGCTGAATAAAACTTCTTTGTGCATATTTGCCACGTTTTCTTTATCCATTCATGTGTCGATGGGCTTTTAGGCTAGTTCCGTATCTTAGCTATTGTGAATAGTGCCTCTATAAATATGGGCATGCGAGTATCTCTTTTGTATGTTCACTTCATTTCTGTTGACTATGTGCTCAGGAATGGTATAGCTGGATCATATGGTTGTTCTATTTTTAGCTTTTTGAGAATCTCCATACTGGCTGTTCTAATTTGCATTTCCACCAACGGTGTATAAGGGTTCTTTTTTCCTCACATCTTTGTCGTTGTTATTTTTTTTTTAATCCTTCATAATAGACATTTTGACTGGGGTGAGATGAAATCTCAGTGTAGTTTTGATTTGCACTTGTTTTTATGATGGAAGATGTTGAACACCATTTCATATTAAGTGTCTATTCAAGTCATTTGCCTGTTTATTGATTATAGATTATTTTGGTGCTAAATTTTATGAGTTCTTTAAATGTTCTGGATATTAATCTGTGATCAGTGAATAAAGGGCAAGATTTGTTTCCATTATGTAGGCTGTTTTTTCACGGTGATGTTTTCTTTGCTCTGCAGATGATTTTTAATTTGATGTAATTACATTTGTCAATTTCTGCTATTATTTCTTAAGCTATTGTAGTGTGATATAAACTGTTGAACTTTCAAATTAGAATTTTGATTGTATTCACAAGAATAGCTATAGAATATATTTAATAACATAGAATAATAATCACATACAAAGAACATGTTCATGAGAATAAACTATTCTATGATATAAATACTCTTGCAACATTGAAAATTCTGTAATGTTAAAAAGTTGCTAAACATACATGCCTAAGAAAATGTATTCATATTAACTAAATATAGTAAATATGACTATTTCTTAAATTTTTATTGAACTTTAAAATCTGATGAGTTCTGCAAATCGGTCATTTGGAAAATTGATTTTTCTGGGAATTATGTTTCCATGAATGGAACTATTTCCATTTTCTAAAGATGAAACTGTGTTGGAAAAAACCAAAATAATTGTCCTCATTTAAAAGTAAAAGAATTTCCTCCCCTTTCACCTTCACATTACCTGTTGTACATTTTGGATCCCACTAACTTCTTCAGTTTTTTTTATGATCTCTTGAAAACTGAAAGATCTTCAATACTAAACCTGTGTTCCTACATAGCAACGTTAGATGGATCTGAGTCATGGCTACTCCCTTTGGAAATGTCCCAGGTAGGGTGACCACATGGCCAATGTGCTTGTGGCCAGTGAGCTCCAATTCCTTGTAGTTTGTAGAATACATTTATATCTTATAATTGGACTACTACACACATTATGTGGCAGGATTGGTTAAGCCTTTCAGTATGTTATTCCTTCTAGAATTTCCTGTCTAGTTCAGTAATTCATCAATGACAGACAAAAAAGTTTCATTGCATCTTCTCCTTTACTTTTTTTTTTTTCTATTTATTAACTGCAGACAGTGTGGACTTAACTAAAGATTCTTTACAATGTCATTGTCATCTCTTTTTGTGTCCTATGAATCTTCATTGTAAGATATATCTTGCTATCACATAATCTTCAAACTATTTGCATACTCATATTTATCTTTCAACCAGGATTAATAAATTAATGTAACAGCTTCTTAGTGCTACAGCTGAATGTTTATCAGCCACATACCAACTCAGACACATAAACTACCTAAGTTAACTCATAGCCCTCTAACTAGTGCTTGGAACATTCTGAGCTCTGAGGTAGTCATTGAACATTGGGAGATGAAAGACATTAAAGCCATTCACATTGTCAAGAATCATTAGATCTTTACGCAGAATAGTCTTGAGTTTCCTTTTGTTTTATGTCTCTGCATATTTTCTCATATTACTTTTCTCATGAAGGCAATGCCAAATGCTGTGTGTGCATGTGTGTGTGTGTGTTTGGGGAGGGTATCAGATTTGAGGAAAGACATTCTACATTAATGCTGATATTTTTATATTCCTAGAAACAGGGAGATGTTAAAGAACTACTTGCTATTTTAGATAAGACCTCACAGGTGGCTGACTCTTGAAGGATGAACTGGGAGTTGTGGTTACAGCAACTTTAATTCAGTTTTGTAGTAGAAAATGTGATTTCATCGATTTGACCAGTGCCAGCTATCTCTTCAAAGGTGATCAGCATTCTTGTAGAGCCTAAACTATAATACAATATCTCTAATTTTATTCAGTTTCTAATATCAATGCATTCTTGTTCTTTTTTCTAATAAGATGTCACTAAAAGTACATTAACATGTAAAATGAAAGTTCTGCCTATTGTAAACCTTACTGATACCTTTCATTCAGCCACAGGGAATAGCATTTCCTCTAGTTTCCGCAGTTGAGAGCTGTGACTTTCATGAGGCTGTTTTGGGAATCTTTTTGACCTATTAACTAGGAATCCCTTCATGGTTGAAGGTGGTTAGGTTCAGACATTCTCAGCTTTAAAATTTCCCAGGGACTGCTTATAATACTCTATTTTGGATGAGATACTGGATGTTACATTTTGTTAGGAATCATTTTTTTTATTTTAAAAACAAAAAAGGATAAAAACAACATAGAATTAAAAAAAGAAATAGGAAATTAACACTAGTTAATATATTGCATATTTCTATCTTGAAAGTAGCTGTTTAGATTACAAGATTTAGGAATGAAAAAAAGATCAATCAGACAATGAAAACACAACTGTTCTTTTTGATGAAGAGAGATTTGTAGTATAGTTTTCTATCTTGTATACATTTACATACACACATATATGCATACATATCTATATATATAATCTTTTCCCTTCTTTCTTTTCTCCTTTCCCCTATCTCAGTTGTTCTTTCCTTTTGAGCACTTTGTTTCCCTTTCATTTTCACAGTTGTGCATTTTGGATCTTATTTACTCTTTTTTTTAACACTAGGGAGACAGTATGATATTTACACATGCAAGTCTGATTTATTTATTTGCTTTTGAGTATGATCTCTAGTTGCATCCATTTTCCTATAAAAACCTCAAGTTTATCCTCTTTATAGCTGAGGAATACTCCATTGTATAAAAATACCACATCTTTTTTTTCTATTCTGTGGTAGATGGACATTTGGGTTGTTTTCAAGATTGGGAATCATTTTTTAAAAAAAATATATCTAAGTCGGATAGTAATGGAATTATTTTGTATTTGGTAAGTCACTATCAACCCCAGAAACGTGACTACTTGACATAGAGGAAATGATATTGGTGTGTTGACTTTACCAATATGTTTTAATATAATATTCTTGTAAAAATTCTGAATTTTGAAGAAAATTTCTCAAATATCCAAGAGATTGGTTGATAGCAATGATGTAAATATAAATTTACATTAGAAATATAATAACTAAGAGACACTAACATATTCATGTTCTCAGTTCATAGCATTCTTTCCTTGGGTAGTAGAAGAGATGACATACAATGACCAGTCTAAAAATACAGTGAATATTTAAATTAAAAATATTATTACAGTAAAGGACATGTTGCCGTTAATACCCCTTCCCAAAAATATGCCCCTTCAGTTTAAACATTATTTCATCATTCTTGCCACCTTCTCAAGCAGTTCTAGAAGTCTTCTTGATGAGTGTTTTATAAGCTATGTGAAAAAATAATGCTGTCTCTGTATGCCATCCAATGGAAAGTCAAGCTCATTAAAACATGGTGTTTCTTTATCTACCTTATTCACCTGATCTGGTACTATGCAACTAGTTCTACCCCAAAGTCAAAATTACCATGAAAGGTAAAAATTTTGTATCATTTCAGGACATTGAGGCAGCCATGAAAGGGCAACCAAACTATTCATGAAAGAGGGCTTTCAGAACTGCTTTAGAAAGTGGCAAGAATGTGTGTTTGAAGCAAGGGGGAGAATTTTGAGGTGACTCAATGGCAATGTGTTTTTTACTGTAACAAATTTTTAGATATTTGAATACATACCATATTTTTTAGGACACCTTGTATATTTTATATTGAGGGCTGTAATTGCCAAGGAAACAAAAATGAAAAACATTTGTATCTTATAGTAATTAGATCTACTTCTCTGTTGGAGTCCACACCAATATAACCAACAATTATCACAGAGTTTCTCAAGGAACATTGCCAAGTCAGTCAACAACTGATAGTTGAAGATAAATCTAGTTCAGTGCAGGGAGATAAAAAGAATAATGGAATAATCATTGACAATTTTATGTGGCAAATATTAACATATTCCTAATTTTTAATTTCTTATTTTTTGTCCCATTTTGACTCAGAAATTTATGCTTGAAACAATTTTGTTATAGCCAGTGATTTATTGGTAACTGCCTTTTCTAGAAACAAACAAAAATTCATGAATTTGTAGCATTTTCCAATTTACAAATTTTCCTGGTATAATTTATTCTTAATTTTCACCTACAGTTATTTATAATTTACATCTAATTTCTCCTACAGTTTAACAATTAGATGCCTCTAATTCCTCAAATATTTAACCATCTGTTCTTTAGAGACTATATAAGAACACCTCTAACAGTTTTTCTACTAGGTGCAATTTAGGTCTGAAGTTGTCACTAGGCTTTCACTGACGCTTTGGTTAGATCCAAGAAGTATTAGTAAACTACCGCTTATGGAATTCTATTTTGTAGATAACTGTTAGCTGTTCATGCTGATCATAGCTTATAGTGAGTAACCTCTATTAAAACTCCCTTTTTGAGCCAGGTGTGGTGGCTCATGCCTGTAATCCCAGCACTCAGGAGGCTGAGACAGGTGGATTGTTGTGAGTTCAAGACCAGCCTGGGCTACAAAGTGAGCTCAAGGCCAGCCTGAATGGCATAGTGAGACACTGTTTCAAAAACACCAGGGCTGGGGATCTAGCTCAGTGGCCTAAGCACCTGCCTGGCAAGCACAAGGTCATGAGTTCAATCCCTGGTGCTGCAAACAAAACAAAACAAAACAAAACAAAAACTCCCTTTTTGAAGTGTGGGACAGAAAGATACTTATTGTCATCTCTTAATTTCCTTCTCAGTCAAGGTTAGAAAATGTGTGCGGACAGAACTAAGCCATAGGAATAATTCAGTGGAGAAAAATAAAAAGTAGGAGGAAGTTATATGTTAGGACATTAGGTAAAATACACTGAAGAAATAGTATAGAAGAAGTGTAATGCAAAGAAGAGTGATAAAGACCTACTTTAATTTTTCAAAGTGGATATTGAACATACATGTAACAAGAGGTACCATCTGGCCAAATGAAAATAGTTGGGATTAACTCTGCCTTTCATGTCCACCTTTTGAATTTAGGCAATTCCTGGAACCATCTTACACAAAGGGAATTTATGTGAACTTCATAGTGTCAATTTTTAATTTTTCACTTAAACTCTTGCTTTCAATCTCAAAAACATTTATAAATGTTCTAGAGACAGTAGCCACCAGCATCCTAGGTACCCTGTCCCTATGACTGTGTTCAGAGTAAATCTCGAAACTATTCACATTTTCTCACCAAATTCCTAGAGTGATGAAATGGGGAAGTAGCAGGTTTCTCTACATAGGAAGATTAGGGGGATTATTTGAGAGATTTGTCAAAAAGAGAAGGAATCTGACATAATGAGGCTGACTCTGGGATTAAAACAAGAGTGGGTTTCCCTGTAGCACTGCGGATGGTACAAGATCCTTGTCATTCTTTGCCACAAGTTTGGATTCTGCGAATGAACCTGTCAGGTGCTGTTTCAGTAGATTTCTTTATAAGCACATTGGTGTCCAAGAGGTAATACTGTGGGATTTTCCTAACAGCCCTTGGTGTTATCTGATACTGGCACATTTCTATGTGATTAGATTTCATCTTCAATACTCAAGTCACAGAATTGTAACGTCTGAGCTGGGAAAGTCTTCAAGAATAAGAGGTCAAGTTCATTTCTATTATCTATGGAAGTTTTCTGATCATTGTCAGTGACCTTGTGGCTGGAAAGTTGGAATTTTGCTAAGAGCTCTGAACATGAAATAGCTTTAATTAAAGAAAAATATAGTCAATAATTGTTGGCTTGACATTTATAAGACAATAATTTAGGTAAAATTATATTCCATGAGAGAAATGGAAAGTTCTCTTATGCTATTACCAGAATCTGAGAATAAAATTAATTTAACTTTAAATAAATCTTCACAAAGTTATAACAAACATACCGGGCAGCTTCTGAGTATCTCTCCAGACATCTAAACACTGTTGCTTGACGAAGATGGTTTCGGAAATAGGCTGGATTTAAAACAATGCTCCTGTAAAAAGATAAAAGAAATGCAAATGTTATTAGGCTTTTAAAAGACAATTACCAGAAGTGTATAAGAATGAAATCACATTCAATTTTATATGCTATTTTAAAAGATACTAATGAAAGAAGCCCTTTATTTCTTCCTGTAATTGTCAGTTAAGGCAAATAAACAAGCATTATTAAAAAAATAAATTAACTTTGCATCATAAAACTAACTTTATAATACTGATATCTTTTATAGATCTGATAATAACAAAGAATTCAAATCCAACTTGTGTTTGATGTAAGACATGGTGCTATTTTATTTGCTGATGTTAATAAATCAGGTAAAACTCATAGGTTATGTATGGTATGTCTGTTTTTAATGAAAGAAGAGATCATAACAGCTGAATTTCACTTAAAAGACAGGAACTGCAATTTGGTTGACATGCTAAATTTCCTAAGTAGACTATGTGTTTTCCCCCAGCTGGATCATGCAGTGTGTTGGAAGAAGTCCTATATGATAGCATAAAGCAGTTGGTCTTGGTTTTGCCCATTTGTGTAAAAGCCTTTCTTTGGGCCTCCTCTGTTTCTTGACTAAACTTACAAGGTTTGATGATGAATGTATCCATTTTTGTCTTCTGACTCTTCCCCTGTCTCCTCCTAGAGTTCTGGAGTCTGTTCAAATCCAGATGAGCTGATGATCACTCTCCTGCTGTCTTCTTCCCCTAGAGATAAACTCATAGACATTCCTTTCCTAGCTTCCTTGAGTCTATTCAGGTTGGGCACCGTTTCTGGCATTTGATGTGATGAGGTAATCTAGACAGATGCAGTCTATTCCCCATTATCCGCTGGAAATTGGGATGCACCATTAGTGAAAATTTCAGTGTGGCTTCTACTATGCTTATTGATACGGGATACCAAAAGGTCTCAAATCTACATGGAACTACTGAGTAACATACTGTGCTCCTGTTTTTACAAGCTGATGAGAATCACTTGAAATTAGCTCACTATTGAAGTAAGGGGTGCTTGGCCTGTTTTATTTTTTATTTTTGAGAGGTGCACAGAGGTTTTTGAGAATCAGATGATAACCATGAATTGCCATCCAGAAAAATGCCCATAAATACAGTTGCCTAACTTTAAGGAACCCATACGATCCCTTCAAGGCTATTCATGAACTCAGGGTTAAAAAATTACATGCAAACTAAAATAATTGTATTCCCAGAAACACT
>RJWT010025145.1:0-16246 GCA_004365215.1 Cuniculus paca | reverse complement strand
AAAAAAAAAAAAAAAAAATCAGAGCACTGCATTTTTGAGCAAGTCACTCAGGAAAGAGAACAGACTCCATCTCAAGTATCTCTTGCTCTTCTGTGAGTGGGCTGAAAATGCCACAGGACCATTAGGGTTGCACATGGCTTTTATATTTACGATGTTTGAATACATGGGGGGACAGGAAGTCTCTGACACACAGGAGACGAGACTTTAAAGTAAAGGAGCAGCCTCACTGAGATCTGCCACAGACTGAATTTGAAACCGAGACACCAACATTTGGGCAGGTTTTCTGCCACCAGAAGCCACTTGTCCTTGAGGTCTCGGCAGGGGTGGACACTGCTTGTCTGAACCCCTCCACTCTTCTGTGGCCAAGACCCCTGCAGTGGGGCCCTGCCAGCCCCTCCCCTCCTCAGTGTGCACTAGGCCTACAGAGCAGCGACTAAGCAGCCATAGCCATTTACCACCTCAAATGCTGAGTCAGGTGACAGCAAATGCACCTTGTTGTTGCTATTTTTGTGGCTTTAACTTTTTATCATAACATAATTTTAAACTTACCAAAAAAAGCTGTAAAATTTTTCACCCAATTTGCCTTAATGGCACCTTACATAACCACAGTTAATTTATAAAATTATGAACCCAGGAAGTTACCATGGTACAACACTGTTAACTAAACAACACAGCAACATTTTGCATTGCAAACAATGCTGCAATGTAGGAATCAACACATAAATATTTTCATCTTTGAGGTGCATCTGCAGGGTTGATCCTTCGAAGTTAGGATCAAGAGGGTCGGGGACATAGCTCTTCAGCTTGCCTGCCTGGCAAGCACAGGTCCTGAATTTAATTCTCAGTATTGAACCAAAGAGAAAAAAAAAATGAAAAGGGCTGGAGACTTAGCTCAGGGGTCCTGAGTTCAATCCCCAGTACTAGGGAGGTTAGGATCAAACCTAAGTATGCAGCTGGCTCTGTGAGGCGTGGCCAGATCCTGTCCCAAAGGCCTGTATGAGTGTCCTTCCCAAGGACAGCGCCTGGACCTGCCCCCCCGACTTGCTAACAGCATGTGCTGGCAGTCTTTCTAATCTTCGCTAATCTGATGGGTGAGAAATGGAATTTCATGATGTTTTAATTTCCATTTCTCTAATTAGGAGTGAGTCTGAGCAGTTTCCATATGTCTGCAGGCCATCTGTTTCACTCTAATTGCCATCCCAAGGAAAAGCAGAGAAGACAAACTCAATCAAAGGGTCACCCACCCCAGCAGCGTACGGGCAGTGAAGGTCCTCTGGTCCAGAGGCTACAGCATGGGCAGCCCCTGTCCTCCTGCTGTCTCAGTCTCTGCCAGCACCCGGAATGGCCCACTGTGCAGTCGGATCTAGGAGCTGTCTTCTCCCCAAGAAACTGAGCCCGGATGAAAAGCACGGACTTAGAGGAATGTGAACACGGAGTAATGTCCTAGCTATGTGTTTGGTTTACCACTTTCCAAGACATCAACTCGAATTTCAGATAAACAATGCATTTCTAGTAGATGTACCACATATTGTATGAGACGTATTTATATTAAAATCATTTAGTTATCCGAAATACAAGTTTAATAGGTAATCTTGCTTTTACCTGGCAGCCCCAGTAGGAAATCTTGCTAGCTCTCTGCAAACTGCTTGCCTGCTCTCCTCCCTGGAAGGTGGATGTCCCAGCCACTGTCCACTGTGGGTCAACCACTGGCCTAGCTGATGTCCAAGGATATAGCACAAGTACATTATGTAGGTGAGGAACCTCAATAAAGAGAGGCTTCTGTGGATGAGATGCATGTTCACTTGCAACCAACAGAAACCCAACCCAGGCAAGAGTGCACAGAAAGACGAAAGGTACTGTCTGTGTAGCTGAAAGTGTAGAGGACGGGCTGGCTTGGCTGGGTCGAGATAAAGAGGTGCACTGATGTGCTGAAGACCGACCGTTCATTTTTCTCCATCTCTCAGCTTTGCTCTTCTCTATCTGGCTTCATTCTCAGGCAAGCATCGCCCCACCCCCAGCCCCACCCCCATGGTGGCAACCAGCAGTTCAGTTCACATCACCACACAACTCATGGGCCTCAGACAGGAAGGAACTCTGCCTGTCTCTCATTCCTTTCTGCAAAAACGGAGAGATGCTAAACATTGGCCACTCCTGTGACCAAAAAACAGAAGTATTAGCCCAAACAGAGAACAGATGAGTGGATTCCCCAAAAGATTGATGACTTTTGCCACCAAATAAATGTGCAAAGGAAAACATGCATGGAGAAGCAAAAACTACAGTGACTATATTGCTTGATCAAAGTTCAAGCCTCCAATAACAAAAGAGATTTTCATTGGCATGAATTCAAGAACAGTAGACTAAGGCACCGAAGCAGGACAAGGACGGATGGCTAATGATCATTCTCCAATCTAGTGAAAAAAGCAGTTAGAACTTGTGCAAGGCCAGGAGAGTGATGAAAGTAAAGTTTACCACCCTTTATTGGTCCAGAGGAAGTAAGGAGGATACGCACATGGGGAGAAGGTTTTATAAATTATTGGGCATTAACAGAAAATAGAAGAATTGCAAGATTCTACAAAGATACTAACCGGAACTGAGAGGGATTACTGTCAAACGTGGGGAGGGAGTTGACGTTGGAATTAACACACCAGGTAAGAAAGCATACATACACCTGTTTAAGTTGCTCCTTAAGATGTCCCAACCCACAAACACACAGCTCTGTAGTAGCTTCTCTACTGCCTTCAGCTAATCTAATATCCCAGGTTGACTGTTCTGAGTGGAAGAATTCAATCATTATTAAATGCTGAAAGCTTGAAATTACTTGCTTTAATGGAAACAACATTTCCGGAGACCAGTCAGCCCTGAAATCAAACAAATAGCTTAAAATGATGGCTCAAGATGAAGGCCATGCTGCTGGTGAAGGGAATATCTTGTTTCTCCAAGGAAAGATTAATTGGAATTCATGGCAGGATCCAGATAAGCAAACACTGCAGTCTGATCCACAGATAACACTTTCTGGAGAGCAGGAGAAGCCCTTGGTGGCTCTTCTGCAGGAAGCAGTGTGCACACAGAAGAGCTGAGGTGCGGGTTGTGATGGGACAGTGCGGAGGGGCCAGGTTCATCCCTGCTCTGCAGCCCGAGTCCTCCTCTGGTCCTTCACCGCTCCTCCACACATGAGAACCACTTTTTTTTAAAAGTGTTCAGGACATGTGACCTCCACTACCAGGCTGAGTTAGGAAATGCTGCTTAAGCTAACTGCGCATGAAGAAATAATGTAGAAAATGTTATATTTTGTAACTAAAAGAATTCTAATGTGTACATAAGTTAATAGAGGAAAAGCTGAGTGAAATCACATTTCAAGCTATCTCAGTGAACCATAATAAATTCTCGGGAGCTCCACACAGCCCAGCCTCTGCATGGAGCTGCATTCAAAGAAAACATAAATCAGATCCCAGTTGTAGTAAAGGAAATTGTTGATCATTAAGAAGCTGGGCATAGAAGCACACTCCTGCAGTCCCAGAACTCTGGGACACTAAGGCAGGTGGGTCATGAGTCTGAGCCCACCCTGTGCAATTTGGTGACTTAGTGAGACCTTGTCTCAAAATAAAAAATAAAAAAGGGCTAGAGATGTAGCTCAGGGTGAAGATTCTGGGTTCAGTTCCAGTGAAGGGAGGGAGACAGAGGGACTAAGAGGGAGAGAGAGAGAAACAGCTGGGCTCTTTATGTATCTCAGCACTCGAAAAGCTTGCGGAACTGTCTCCAGACAGTGTTTGCTGTCCTGCATTACCACACCCGCAAGAGCAACCCCACCGTCCCCCGTCCCTTGGTCCTTCCTTCCTTCGCGAGTGTGTAACGAGTCACCTGCGCCTTGCCGGTGCGTGTTCCTGGACCTGCCTGTTCCCGACAGTCACTCCTGCTCTCTACTCCAGGGGAACGCAAGGAGCCAGCAGCTTTGCACTTCCCCAGTCACCTTTGCTGCCCACGGTGAAGCCAGGGCGCTTGCCTGTAGCCTGTTCTTTTGCTCCATTTTCCTTACAAGAGACTCTCAGGGAGCATTTCCCACATCACATACACAAGCTTCTGCTTGGTCCCCCCAGAGGGAAACAATGCAGGAGAAGCTGAGGAGCAAAACTCCTTAAAAAAACAAACAAAAAAAACTCACAAAAATCCCCTTTAAAACACTGTAATGACTGGAAGAGAATGGCTGAATAGCACAGAAGAAATAATAGAAAAATTTTTCTGGCCTCCCTGGAAGGAGGGGAGCTTGGCAGCGAGCACAGAATTCACCATGTTGTTTCTTCCTAGGAGGGTGGGAGCAGAGCTGGGCCCGGGTGATGGAATTTCACTTGAAGAATGGCATGGACGGTTTGTACTCCGTGTTCATAGCCGGGTTATCCACAATAGCCAGAAGGTGGAAGCAAGCCAAGAGCCCATCAATAGATACATGAATAAACAGTCTGTGGAATACATGTACAATGGAATATTATTCAGCTGTAAAGAAAGAGAAATCTTGACATGTGTTACAACATGCATAGATCTTAGATATGCTATGCTACATAAAAACTGCCAGTAACCAAAGAGAATATACGAGGTACATAGAGTTGCCAAAATCATAGAGAAAGAAAGCAGAACAGGAGTGGCCAACAGCAGAGGAAGGGAGCATGGGGAGATGCTCTTCAATGAGTACAGAATTCAGTTTTGTAAGATGAAGGAGCTGTGTATTGAGTGCATAACAATGTGAGTATGCTCAATACTACCAAACTGTATGCCTTAAGATGGCTAGGACGGTAAATTTTATGTAGCCTGTACTTTACAATTGAACTTTTATTTTCATTTTTAAAAAAATAAACATGGTCAGGAAGACACAACAGTATAAAAGATGCATATGGAATGGGGAGAAGGTGGCAGGAGATGGGGAAGCCATGAGGCTAAGGTGAAAGCAGAGGGGAGCAGTAGCGAGGTGCAGCCTTTGAGGGGCACAGGCTCCGTCCACCAGGCTGCACTGTCTGCCCACGCCACTGCCCAGCAACTGCAGGGAGCCTCTAGAGTCAAAGTTCTGCTCCTCTGACATGCAGGTGCGGCAGGGATGGGCTCACGGCACCCTCAGTCACAAATGCTGGTCCAGCTCACCAGGGGCGGTAGAAAGCGTAGTTCCCCACCTGCACACTGTCCCTACTGACCGAAGAGTAACTATGCTAGGGGTCTCACAACCTCAAAGTCACCCCAGCATTCAGACAAGAGCCTTCGAGCCAGAGTTCCTTACTTTCTTGGCATTGCCCTAAGCAGTCATGTGACCAGAGAGTAACACTTTCATGGGGCCAATTTCAGACATTGATTCCTCAGAGTTCTAGAGAGTGAAAGTCCAAACTGCAAGTGCCAATAGATTCAGTTCCTGGTGATGGCCACCTTCTCACTGAGCCCTGCCATGACAGAAAGAGAAAGCTCTCTGATGCATCTCCTTACGAAGTCACTAATCCTGCCATGAGACTCCCACCCTACGAGAGTTAATTGTGGTATCAACTGAATAGAAACCTCTTAGTGGGTCAATTTAGCAGTTTTGGGTGTGTCTGAACGGAAGAGGGTGGAAGTCCCACGCTGGATGTGGGTGACACCAACCTATAGGCTTCTAGCCTGTCTGGAATGAAAAGGGAAAGAAGGAGGAAGTCTCACTTTTTGCTTCTTCACAGGCACTCCAGTCTTTGCCGCTACCTTTGGACGTCTGTCTCCTGGCTCCCAGGATAGACTCGCCAGTCTTCCAACATACACCCTTCAGTTTCCTGATGCAGACTTGGATACAGACTCAGGACTCTGCAGTGAACTCCAAGGCTTTGATATTTGACTGGACCCTGCCTTAATACAGCACACAGACAGCCCTTTTGCATTCTTCCACCCCTGACTCTGCAGGCGGCCATTGTAAGCCTACCTTGTAAATCCTTCATATAGTAGATAAATGGATGGATGGATGGATGGATGGATGGATGGATGGATAGATAGAGATAGATATAGATAGATAGATAGATAGATAGATAGATAGATAGATTTTATATTAAATCTGTCCTCTAGTGAACCCTAACTGATACAGATTTTGGTACCAGAGAAGTGGGGTTGTTGCTATGATACTACCCAATTATGTAATTCAGATGCCTTTGGAACTGCCTGACAGGATGAGGTTAGAAAGGTTTGGAGAAGTCGGCTGGAGAAGTAGGCTTAGGTTTGGAGAAGCCCATGGTGAGCTGTGCTTGATGGGAGTCAGAGCTTAGAAGACCAGAATGCAACCAGCAAAGACAAAAGGTTTCAGTTGGGAAGGACTCCAGCCCAGGTGTGTTACACTCTGGCAGAAAATATGTCTGCATTTTGCTCATGTCCTGAGACTGTGTGGGAGACTGAGATTAAAGGCAGTGGACTAATTAATGTGGTGGAGGAAATTTCAAGGCAACCAAACAGTCAGGTTGTGGCTTGGGTACTGTTGGGATCTTTTAGCCAACTCTACATTGTGACTCAAGAGCAAAGAGCACAGCTGAATGATTTAAAAAGTTTTGAATTTAGCAAGAGAGTAAGCTGTAGTAAAGTTCAGGCCTCCAAAGAGGAACAGAGAATAACTTAGTTGCTGAAAACATTAGCATTAAAAACAAGCCAAGGACTTTGTAACAGGACAGTAGGAAAAATGCCTGGAGGGAATGTAAAGAACCATTTACAGGCTCAAAATTGCAAAGGTGAAAGACTGCTTTGAGACAACAGCCCCAAGGCACCGTGCTCCAGAACAGCAGGAGCCTGGGGAATGAAAATTGATTCCCCAGTATTCAGTTTTCCATGCACAACCATCCAGGCCTTCAGAAGCCTCTGCAATCACTGGTAAGATGCAAGGGGCTCAGCTGCTGCTATGCCTGGCAGCAGACCTTGGTGTCATTCACACAGTGCTGGTTTTAGTTGAATGTAGAATCCAAGGGTTGGGAGGTCAGGAAGGCTTCTACCCAGATTTCAGAAGAAGGTCTGGAAAGCCAGGCAGTGTGCCTCTGACAGGGCACTGTGTGAAGCCATGAGTGTGAGGTCAAAAGTCCAATGCAGACCACAGAAGGCTGGATAAGCCAGGGACGTGGATCCTCTGAGGAAACCTGCAAGGAGGGAACATACCAGGCCCAAGAGAGAAGCCATGGGAGCTACAACCACCAACAGTGCTATAAGGGTAGAGCCACCCAAGCTCTTTGGAGTTTAAATATCACCACAGATTGCCTCAGATGCTGGACATGGACGTGTGGGATTTAATGTTTGACCTTGGTCTTGGATAAATGCTCCCATCCCAAAGGTGAGAAATAGATCTCCCTATTTCTCACTTTTGGAGATCTATTTCTCACTTTTGGGATGGGAGCATTTATCCAAGAACTTTGTATGTTGGTTCACAGCTAAGAGTTTTCCTTAAATTTCAAAGGAGATTCTGGACTTGGACTTTTCACCAATGCTGAAACTCTTAGGATTTTGGCAACTCTGAGAGATGAACTAATTACCTTTTGTGTAAAAGGATGTGCGTAAGTCTTTTGGGGGCCAGGGTGAAATGTTGTATTTTATATCCATACATCCTCCTAAAGCTTCATGCACTCATAGGTAGAGCTTTCTGGAGGTCAATGGATCACAGGGATATGGTACTTCTCAGTGGGTTAATCCATGATGAGTTAATAGCTAAATGTGATTTGGGAGATGAAGCCTGGTTGGAGGGTCAACAGGGGTGTGGCCTGGAAGGATTGCTCTCCCTGCTCCTCCCTTGATCACTCCTTCCTTTTTGCTGCCCGGCCATGGACTGTTTCTCCTCTGCCAGGTCCCTCTTCTGTGCTACATGCTACGAAGCCGGTGGACTACAGACTGAAACCTCTGCAAACTGTGTCACAATAAACCTGTCCTTTAACTTGCAGATGTCAGGTATTGTGTCTCAGCAAGAAGAAAGTAAATAGGACATACCCTTATGACCCCAACTAGCCCTGATTGCCTCCCAAAAGCCGTGTTACCAATTACCATAGCATTGGGAATTAGGCCTCTAATGTGTGTTTTAGTTAAGATTCAAGCATTCAGTCTATAAAAGTACTTAATTACTTTATTCACAAAGTGACAAAAATCTTCTTTGTCATCAACAAAAGTTCTGATTATTTGGAATAGACAAGAATCACTGTAGCAGCTTTAATTTTTTTAAAAATGCTTCTATTTGGAGGTTTTAAGAGGAAAAACTATTTTTAAAGAACCATATGATTAATATGGGTCCAAAAACTCAACAGCTGGAGGCAATCAGTGTGCGCACCATAGAGAGACCTCAACATCAGGCAGATGCCTGGGCCTGTCCTCTCGTGGCTTGGGGTTCTGCTCCTCCTCCATCTGTAAATCTCCTCAGTGTGTTTGGACAAATTTTCTCAGTGCTTACATTAGCTACAAGCAGTTTTTGCTGTTTGCAATCAAAGGAGTCTTAACAGACACAGAGTTTCTTATTCAAATCCATTAAGGCTATTAAACCTAGTACAGATGCAGAACTGTGAAAGGGAAATGAAAAAAAGAGCTTTTTATCCCAGAAATTAAGAATATCAAATTCAGGTTCTTGCTTTTCCTTGACGTCTTAGTTACTTTTCTCTCAAAATACACAGACAAACAAAGTTAAAGTAGGAAAGGTTTATTTAACTCACAGTTTGTAGAGGTTTCAGTCCATAATCAGCTCCAAACCAGGGTGGCACATGGCAGAGGGTCATTGCAGAGAACAGTTCATGGTGCCCGCAAGGTAGCAAAATGGGGCAAACAAGCCCCTTTCTGTCCCTTGTATTGTATGCAGGCTACCCACACTAGTGTGTAGCACTCACACCCTTAATCCTCACCAGAACTATGCCAAACCAATCAGTGTACTAATTTACTAATCACACACCCTTAATGTCAGCATTGTCCCATGAATCAATCACATACTCTAGATCCAGCCCGCTTTGAAAAAGCCCCACCTATGACCACATGAGGCTTTGGGGGGACATCTAGACACAACCATAACACTTGAGAAGCAGTGTAATGTCATTTGATGGCTCTAGGTGAGCCTCAGTTTCCTCATCTGTGAGATGCTAAGTGGTCCCAAGATGCCTGCCAATGCTGACAGCCTGTTTTGTGAGCTCAAAATGAACTGATGAACATATTTGTTTAAGGTTCCTCTCACGGTCTTCCAGCTGTACCCTGCAATCCTAAGGAAGATCAGTTTCCAGCCCGAAGGTCCTGCCAGAAACAGCCCAGCGGCAATCCACTCGCATGCCTTTGTAAACAAACTGTCCGGGCTTCCAGAGGCCTGAGACTCTTGACCTAAGTAATAGAGGCACAAATCTAAGAGCAAAGACTTTGAAGAATGACGAGTAGGCTTTTGGAGGAACTGCCTCCATGGGACAAACAAGGTAGCTTTCAAATCTCTTCACATACTCCTGTCCCCCAAGGGTGAAGGCACAGGTCAGCTCCTACCCCCGCTCCATGCAGCCTCCTTTCCAAGCACCCGCCTCCTCCCCTGCTCTGTGTGCTGCACCTAGGCAGAACCCCTATATCCTACATAAGCTCAGAATGTTCTCCAGCATGTCCTGGGGTCATGGGCCATCTGCTTGCTGTTCTGGTTCTTTTGCAGGGTGAAGCTTCCAGTCACAGACTGGCTGTTCATTCTACCAATATGGACCGAGCTCACCCCATAACCAGGTAACTAGGATGAAGGAGGTGCCACAGGGAATGTGATGTGCATGTCACTCTGGTTCCAGTCCCATTTCACGTTCCAATTCTAAAGCTCAGTGAGGAAGAACACACACATGCACACATGCACCCCAGATACCCCTGCAGTAGGCAGTTAACAGTGGCCACATGCAATCCACGCTGCATGTGATCCCCAGGGGTCAATGGTACATCATACATGGACAGTGCACCTCGCAGAGGCCCTAAAGGGCTGGAGGATGCCTGCCAGATTCCTGGGGCCAGCACTGACCAGGGCTTCTCTTGGCCACCTGCAGGGAGGGCGACTCTGCTGGTCTCTTCAGGCCCAAGCTCTGCAGCAGTGCTGGCAGGTGACTTCCACCTCCTTGTCTGCACATGCTCACTGAGTCACGAATCTGCACTTTTGGAGGAATCACTAGACAAACAGCCTTGTGTGACAGCAGAGACACAGGACTGAGGGTTAAGTCCTTTAATAAGCCCAGTGTTCTAAGGAAGGAACAGAGTTCACAGAATTGAGCCTCAGGTCTGAACAGTCACACTACTCCCCTCCGTCAGGTGAATTACTTCAAGCCAAACTGACAGACTCCAAAGAGCGATCTGAAGTCTTGTTTTCTTGGTGGTTTACTAACAAGTGACAGGAATCTCGTGCCTCCACACGACAGCCTGCTCGGGCACTCTTCATCCTCCACTCTTTGTGGGGCCTCCCAAGCGCCTCATGCCCTGCTCCCCGCAGCCTTCCCCAGTCTGCCTCGGGGACAGGAGTCATCTCCCCAGGGACCTCATATGTGCTGCTCCACCGGCCCACTCACACACACCTGCCTGTTAACTAGTTCGCTTGTGCTCTTTCCTCATGTTGACTAGTTTGCTCGTTTTCTTCCTTCGGTCTCAATTTGAATCTCATTTCCTATGAGAAGAGTCCCTATTGTGTGTTCTCATACCACACTGGTCATAAATAAAGTACCTCATTTATTTTTACAGTTCTTTGATTCTAGTCAGTTTTTCCCACAAGAGTAAAGTTCACGAGAGCGGAGGCCGGTGTTTGCTGCTAACTCTTGTTTTCCCACTGACTAGCATGAGCTGTGGGAAACAAGGAAAGGAGGAAGGAAGGGCTGGAATATGAGGGTCTGCCACACCAGCCAGGGGACACAACCCACAAGGAAGGGCATGCGAGGGCCAGGGGCAGCAGGCAAAGGGAATCTTGGGAGAGACCACGGTGAAGTACAGGGCAGAGAGGGGCGGGAACGGCCCTTAAAGAACACTGAAGAAGAATGTGCAGAAGATGACTGGAGGAGAAAGGCACAATGCTGTCCACGGTGGCTGGCCGTGGGGCCCAGGACAGCATAAACACAAGGTCAGTTCCAGGAGTGCACAGGGCGGGTGCATGTGTCATGGGAAGGCAAGGCTGCGTGCACAGGCTGTTAAGAAGTTCTGCAGGGCAGACAACAAAGGTGGTGGGGTTGGGAGAGATGGAACTAACTTGGGCATTTTCATAGGCTGAGGTGGAATGAAGAAGCAACAGGAAGATGGGCACTGGAGGCTGATGGGGCTGGATGCCTGAGGAAGTAGCCAGACTGGCACCCGGCAGAAAGCTACTGTGCCCACCCAGATCCGGCGGAGGGGCTGAGATGCTGTCAGGTAACACTCAGTGAATGAATGCTGCACAGATCAGCAATGCACGCCTAGGTGAAGAGGAGCTCCCAGCAATGCTGGCTGCTGCCACTGGGGCTAGAATGAGGCGCACTGGTGCAGAATGCATCCCCAGCATGGTGCTATTCAGAGGTGGCAGAACCTTAAAGAGGTGGGACTTAGTGGGAGGTCCTCGGTCACCGGGCATGACGCCAGAGAGGACACTGGGAACCCATCCACTTCCTGTCTCTCTTTGCATCCCAGCTGTCATGAGGCAAGTAGCTTCCTGTACCACGGCCTTCTGCCGCGACAAGCTGGCACAGCCCAAATGCAAAGGAGTCGAACATGCAAACTGAGCCAATGCAAACTTTTCCTCTGCTTTTTCAAATAGTAGCACCAAAGCCGTCTTTAACAGGGCCTGTGCTGCAGTGCAGGGGCCTGGGTATGCAAGAGGGAGGAAGCTGAGAGATGGCTGGGGAGTGCTGCTTTTATAGTGGCTGCAGGCCTGTGACAGTGAGAGGCTGGGCTGAACGCTTAAGGTTATTGTCTCAAGTATTTTGTAATAGTATTGCAGAGCTGATTAACATAGCAAACCTCCCTCCCCAGGAAAGAAAGCAGAATCGGTGCAGGTATAAATAAATCCCTATGTGTTATGACCAGTGCTACAGCAAAAGCTTTGGTATGGAGAGGCACTTGTCACAAAGAGGCATTCAAACAAACCTCCCAGTTTTGCCTGGCAGCAGGTTCTTGGTCCCCGATGCCACTGAGTGAGAAATGGTAGCAGGCTGAGAGATCTGGCCTTCAAAGTTAGGAAGTTTCAAGTTTTAATCTCATTTTAAAATGTAGTACTGTTTGACCTGGGAAAATCACCTGCACCTCTGTACCTGAGTCTAGGATGCTAAAAATTATGCTTCGTTTATGGGGTTTTCTTTAAATGAGCATACCACATATACCACAGTGCCTGGCACAGAAGGGCTCGAAAACTGAAGATAATATTGATACCACTGCTTGTGTTGTTTATGTTGTAATTTCGTGGCGGATAGTGAGGCTTTCATGCATCTGTTTTATTTAACAGAAACCTGAGAGTATTTTATAGAATGATTTTCCCTAAGTACGCTGGCACAGTGCCCCATCAGCAACTGTCAAGGTAGACCAGGAGGCGCAGAAACTACCAAATGTGCACAAACCAGCCTGGGCCCTGGTGCATGGCCAGCACAACCCTGAACAACCACAGTCCAGGCTCCCGTGGAAGGTAGATGGGTGGGGAAACAGACAAAGCTACTGGGCCAGCGGCCCTTTGTTGCAGGAGGAGCTGGCTCTCCCAGACCACACCTGTGCAAGTGGGGCTTGGGGTGTGCAAGAACAGATCAAGTCCTGAGGGAAATTCTGCAGAAGTGGAGCTGGGGCTGTGCTGCTACACGAGCCAGAGGCAGGAACAGAAGTGCAAAGAGGAGTCAAAGTCGAAACTTGAGGAAGAGGCAGAGGTGAATCAGTCTGCAGTGAAGCATGAAGCCAGACGATTTCAGAAAGCCACTCAAGTGCTTCTGGTTTGCCCTCATTGGCTTCTACAGTGACACAGAGACCCTGGATGGGCACCTGGCCACTCCCGGTGCTCAGGAATACCAGGCAGAGTCTCCACTCGACTTACAGTCTCTTTTGTGAACTCATTCTGTTCTTCTGTTAACTATGAATCCCCTGGCATTTGCTAGATGTTTTAAATTTGTATTTTGTCATGTTAGATGTTCACTATACTTTTTCTTTTTTATAGTGGTACCTCGGATTGAACTCAGGAATGCTTCACCACTGAGCTACACCTCAAGCCCCCCCCTTTTTTTTGCAGCATGGGGGATTGAACTCACGACCTCATGCTTGCCAGGCAGGTACTTAGGCCACTGAGCCAAATCCCTGGCCCTTGTCTTTTTGAGACAGGGTCTCACTATGCCATTCAGGCTGGCCTTGAGCTCACTTTGTAGCCCAGGCTGGTCTCGAACTCCCAACGATCCTCCTGTCTCAGCCTCCCGAGTGCTGGGATTACAGCTCCTTAAGCCCTTTTTATTTTTTATTTTGACATAAAGTGGCCTCAAACTACCTGCTGTAATACTCTTGCCACCGCCTCTCTGTATATGCCTTTATAAACATCTAACACAAGTAATCAAGTAATATAAGTTTTTAAGTACGTAGCTATGCATATTTTTCAATTTATTTTATATCTGCCACTTTTTTTGGTCATCTAACTCATTCTTGTCTTGTTTCTCTCATCTCTATTTCATAAAATCCTTTTTTTTTTTTTTCGGCAGGGTCTCACTGTATAGTTCAGGCTGGCCTTGAGTTCACCATGGAGCCCCAGATGGCCTCAAACTTGCAGCTGTCCTCCTGCCTCAGCCTCCCATGTGCTAGGATCACAGGCATGCGCCACTGTGCCCAGCCTATTTCCTAGAATCTTGATCAAAGCTGGTGGCCATGGCTGCAATGTGTTTGGTAAACTAATCTCTTTAAATTCTGTAAGGCATAGCCAACATTGCTGGAATGAAGCATAGTGTCAGCAAGTAAACAAACACATACAGCTTGTCTCCAGAGGAGCAACAGAGAGCTCTGCTGCACATCTACTGCTTGCTGAACTGTGCCAAATGTTCTGCCTGTGTTATCCCAGACAGCCTCATCATCACCAAATTAGGTGAGTTTTATCATTCCCAGTGGGAATGATAGGGAAACTGAAGAAACCCTGCAGAAAGGAGATCATGTGCCTGTCTTAGTGAATAAAGATAGGAAAATGCAAACAGTTTTCAGAGAATTTAGGTACTCTGTGGTCATATCACCAGTTTACTGCAATAAGATAAAAATCCAATTCATTTTTGCAACTTTCCATTCTGCCTTAAGTGTACAGACAGACAATGGTCTTGCCATTTTTCACTATAATACTGACCAAAATTCTGATTTCTACATCTGCACGTTATAATTATTCACATCCTGAAGAAAAGAAAAGAAAGAAATCAACTTGGAAGCTGCGTCCGCCCCAATCTAATGCCTATGTGCTCTGGGTATGACCTCGGTGCAAGGACAATGCCCACTCAGTTTTCAGCTGCTCCTCACCTGGGAAAATCTTCGTATCCATGAAGCCCCATGCCCAGCCCAGCTTCTGCTGGCTTTTCCTTCCAGAAGCTCCTTTACCTCTGCAGTCCAAATTACCCCCTTGCGTTAGTCTCAGCCTGCTTTGTGCCTGTTATTTACACTTCATGCTGAAATTCTAGATACTTGCGAATAAGAGGACCTGGCTGGAGACAATTGATGCTCAAGAGATGAGAAGAAATACAAAAGACCATGCGTGACCTTCATTCTGACCTGCTTTCTGGGGATGTCCACAGAGCACCCACCTGTGAAGACAGAGACAGGGTCTCTCTCCAGAGTGCATGTCTACTGCCCCTTTCTAAACATTCGTTCCCCTCAGCCCAGCATCCCCTTGGAGCCCATTTTGCAATTCCCTATGGAAATGGGCTCTGGGAAGAAGCACAAATGCTGCTGCTCCGATTTTGGCTTTGCTGTGACTAAAGAACTACCCTTTGTCTTTGGCCCAAGAACTGCATGCCTTTAGCCAGCATCTGTGGATAATTTGTCACCGTGCAAGTAGGGGAACCTCAGAACCTTCATACGGGACCAGAAGCAGGAATCTCCACCCCGCTTCCCAGTACCCAAGAAAGTCATGAGGCCCCTGAAATAGGAGCAAAGTCAAGAAACAACCACCAACCCGTCCTGAGCATCAACTTTAAGGTTCAAACTAGCAATAAATGTTAGAAATGCAGGCTTTTGAGATAATGAATCTCTTCCATTAAATTTACAAATAGTCATACTCATGTGATTTCAGTGAGAATGAAGCTGAATATTACAGTGGGTAAGGGATGACTTCGAGTAGAGGTGAAATTACCAGGGCTCAAGTTCTGGCTTGCTGCTTTGGACTCAATTCCGCAGACCTCTCATGATACAACGTGGGTAATCACAGAACCTTACCTCAGGGGTGCTTGCAGGAATTAAACTCGCTAAATACAGCAACATCACATACCCACGTACATTGTCGATGTCCCTCTGCAGTCCTCGTGTAGCCCAGTCCAGTGCACTGAGCTACGTTGGAAGGTACAGCTAAGCTGGGAGTCGTGGCGCATTCCTGTACCTGTGAGGCCCTGAGTTCAGCTCTCAGCACCACAAAAAAAAAAGAAAAACAAAAGAAACAAAAAACCTCTCCAGCTTTGCTCCATACACTGACTGTGGACAATTCTCGAGGGGGCTGAAACCTCCCCACCAGAGACAGCCACGTGCCCAGCTGTGAGCTGCATTGCACACTCCACAGGCAGCGCTCGCTGGAGAACGGAAGCCCTGCTACAGCACTGTCTGGCAGCCACTTTGGCCCACACTGTTTCGAGAGTGTTCTGTTTGGTGTCAGCACACAGGGGTCTGCTGTCTCAGGGAGCATGCGATCCTGAAGGAGGAGAGAAAGGGCTGTCCCAGCAATCGGTCAAGGTAGACAGGGCTGCTTGGCCTCCGAGCCACATGAGAACCTGAGCCACACTGCAGAACACTACCAGTTTATCAGGTTGGGTGGGGGCGTAAAGAAAGCACTGAAAACCCGCGTCGTCCAGTTCAACACCTACACTATTCAGCTCTGCCAGACAGGCGTCGAGGATTAAGCTCAGTGAATGAATAAAACCTGAGCCAAGAGAACCTCAGTCAATAAAAACAGGAAAGCAAGACTACTGAGCACCCACACGGCACCTTTCATGTGTATTATGTCGAGCTTGTGAAACACGCCTTCGTAGACCTTTGTGCAGCTGAGAAAATGCAGCTTTCCAAGAGGAGGAGCAGCTTGACCGGGCTGATGCCGCAAGAGTGCAGTGATGCCAGGTGTCTTGGTTACTTTTCTCTCCTTGCCGGGATAAAA
>RJWT010025144.1:0-16231 GCA_004365215.1 Cuniculus paca | reverse complement strand
CTGCAGGTGGGGCTACCTTTCTACAGGGACACTGTGCCTAGTACTGGAAGGTGGGCACATTCCAGGGCGGCACAGTCTAGCTCGCTCTCCTTGCTTCTGGAAGGTAACATAAGTCACACAGCTTATCTTTCTGGAGATGATCAGCCTCTCTGGATGTCTAACTCAGGCCAGAGGTTGTCTGCCTCTAGATTTACCAGGCTTTAAATGAGGAATCAATTTCTTTAAAAATCACTTGCCTCAAGAAATAGTTCACTTACCACAAAGCATCAAAGAGGAAGAAATGGCAGAAGTTGGGGTAGAAACAGTATTTTGACTGTCTTGGTGGCCTCAGAATTTCAAACCTCTAGACAGATATCAAAGAATCTTGGTTGTTTTCTTTTATTCAGTCAATAAGTATTTATTTGCGTGCCCTCTTCATGGCAGTTTCCTGGTTACATATAAACTATCAAATAGACAAATTCCCTGCCCTCAAAGATCCGGGAAAGCAATATTAAACCAGGAATTACAAGAGGTTGTGAGTAACACACGCAAGTATATCACTGCCAAGCAGTAAGACATACCACAAGAGGAGGGAGGAGAAAGGGGACCTCAAAGTTACTTAGTTGAAACTTTCATTTCCCAAATGATGAAAGGGAGTCCTCAGCAAAGGTGTTTAGATGGTACCAGTCAATGCTGCTGTGAAGTGTTGAAGGTGCATCTAGGTACAGGCTGGGTTTTCCTTACGTGAAATGACTGGGACCAGAATTGGTTCACATTTCAGATGTTACTGGATTTTGGAATATTTGTGTATACACAATGAGATATGTTGGGAATAGAACCCAAGTCTAAACACAAAATTTATTTATGCTTCATACACACCGTATATAATAGCTTATAAGTTCATTTTTCATTTATTTATTTATTTGGCTTTTTTCGAGATGGGGTCTCACTATGTAGCTCAGGCTGGCCTTGAATTCATGGCGATCCTCTTGTCTCAGCCACCCCAGCACTGGGATTACAGGTGTGCAACCCTGCACCCTGCTACAGGTTAATTTTATACAACATGTTCATGAGCCTTCATTTTTACTACAATATATCACATGAATGGAAGTATAAATGTTTACACTTGTGACATCATTTAGGAGCTTAAAATTGTCATGTTTGGGATCAATTTGGGTTCAGATTAGGGATGCTTCAACTGTGTAGTGGATTAACTAATGGGCAATTTGTAATATGCAGTTGAACTGAATCAGCATGATTCCGGGTGTGGAAGGCCCACCTGAGAAATTGTTGCCAAAAGCATAAAAGAAGAACTCAGAACTTGAGGGGAGGGTGGTGCTGTTGATCCTCCTGGAGAAACTTGTCATGCTGGTTTTCCTGATATGAACTCAGCTGTTCTTATCATCCGAGGAGGTTGGGTCAACACTGTCACTGAGGATAGCTAGGGTTTTGGGGGGACGGAGCTCTGGTCCTTACCTTGAGCATTGCTTCCTGGCTGGAATGCAGATCCCTCAACCTGCTGGCACAGATCCTTCATCCCACCGGCACAGACATTCTAGCTTCCACCATTGACCTGTGGGCCTTCCCAGTGCCGATCCTTGATACAGACTCACATGAGACATTGCCATGGGCCCTGAGCCTTCAGCTGGACTCATGCAGGACATTGCCATGGGATCCAGGCTCTCAACTGGATTCTTTGGGTCTTTAGTGAGTGGAAAGATCTTTTGCACTCTTCTGCACTTGGCTTTTTGGGTGAATATCATAAAATAATCCTGTAAATTATATGTCCTGTATTAAGTCTATTCCCTTGCAAACCCTGACTACAACAGGGTATATTATTATCTGGCTGGTCCCACTCCTGAGAATTGGAGAAAAGATAGAAACTTTAGAATGTGAGTCATACTTTGTCCACAAAATCTTTGCAAATGACTTTCTCCCTTCTGTGAATTCTAAGCTCTTGAATGTCTGGCCTACTCAGATCTAACACACTAGATCTTAATAGGGTGGACTAACAGGACAGTTTCTATACAGGGGACCTGTTTAACTCCCCACATTCTGCCAACCTGAATAGTCACTCTACTCCCAAATATAGTCTTATTCCTAACAGAACAAGGAATTAGCATTTCCCTCACAGAGGTGAATGGTGAGGATCCCGTAGTCATAGTCTCAGAGGTCTTGGATAACCTTGCTCTTAGACCCTTACTCTAACCTTGAACCTTCTACTGCTCCAAAACAAGGTCTGGCTTACATTCTTTTAAGCTCTACCTTGTTCCCATAACCCACAATTGCATTCCATCTGATTCCTCTCACCATGCCTGGCCCAAGACCGTGATGCCAGACTTCGCTTCCCTAAACTCATACCTCTTTGGGTGTGGCCTCCTGCTGCCTTCTGCCTGCCCTTCCCAGAACCAGACATCACCAGTCCAGACATTTGCACAAAGAGTTACCTGTCCAAGTCTCATCTAAAATACCCCAACCTCAGTCTCCATTCCTCATCCCTGAATTTATAGGTTTCAAACTCAAATTTTGGCTGATTTGCACATATTCATTCCCTCCAGTTACAGATCCATAGCCAATCGTTCCTCAGAACTCAATTCTGGATTCTTGGGCTGTGCAGTCATCTTCTTTGTATTCACAGGTAAAGCTTTTCAGTGGGCCTTTGAGTGGCAGGCATGTCCTTTCTGCATGGATGTGCCTCCCAAGTGTCACCAAGAAAGGGCACATGGAATGACTTGGCTGACCCCCAGATGCTGCTATGGCAGCCTGGGACCCCAAACATCACATCTCCTCTGTCAGCCCAGCCTGGGCCACTGCCCACAACTCTAAGCCCAGGCCCAGGCCTAAGCTTTTAGCCCCTCATCTCAGTTGCTTTCATCTAAGTCGCTCAGAAATCACAGGGATGCAGTCAGAGCTCTAGAAGAACAAAAAAATAAAACTGCTCAAGTTTAGCACTTTTCACCTAGGTTCCTACCATGCCCCACTCTCCCCTCCCATTTGTCTTCTTCTCTCCTTCCCTTTCCACCCCACTACCTACAAGGAAAAAATAATAACAAATAGGGAAGGCTAATTCTAAGTTAGTATGGTCCCAGCATGTATCCTGGCCCGCCTCTAGTCCTGTTATTTTCTCCTGTGTCTGGCTTTGACAAGACTGATGACATTTACGTTTTCCAAAAGCTTCAATAAAAGGCACTTTAGCTGCAATCACCTCCATCTAATTTCCACAGTCAATTTTTTTTTTCTTAAATCACACAACAGAACTAAGGCCTGAGCAGTCCTGACAACTTGTCACCGAATAGGGCTCAGCCCAAATGGAATGTCTTGAAAACCAAGGACAAAAGGTGGGGGGGATGGACTAAGTGGTCTGAAAATGAAGTAGAATGGCTAGAAGAAAAGAGGAGATTGGCAGGAGTCAATTTGTTAAAGTTCTAGAACAAGTGACTTGGGTAGGATTGGAGGCCCAGAACAAACAGAAAGCATGTTTATTTCTCTAGAAAGGAAGGGGAAAGGTGCTGGAACTGGAAGGTGCCAGTCACACACAGGTGTCCTCATTCTGGGGTGGTAGAGGGGTAACTAATGCAGGATTACCCAGGCTCAGGATGGAACCCAAAGGGAAGCTAGGTCTACCTTTCTTTTGCACTGTATCTCTGGATAGCAGTGTAGTGTCCTGGAGAAATCAAGGCCCAGACGTTTTGCTCCTAGTTGCACAACAACTCTCAGCATGGATGAAAGACACCAGATGAAACATTGTATCCATTTTTAAATAAATGCATTTATTAAAAAATTATCTGCACAGAAAGAAGTATTCTAACTGCAAGAGCTCATCTCAATAAATTTTCACGAGGTGAAATCATTCATGTAACCACCACTCAAGTCAAAGGAAAAAGAGGCACTGTCAGCTATTCTTTTATAAAGCTACAGATCAATTTTACTCATTTTTGAAAATGATAAGAATGAAATCATATATGTCCCTCCATGTCTAACCCATGGTGTTAGATGGAACAACTTCATTCATTTCATTGTTGTATGACATCCCTTTGAGTTACTGTATCCAGAATCTTTATTCTTCACGCTATGGAGAGATTCCAGGTTATTTCTAGACTGGGGCTCTTATAATAATGCTCCCACAAATCTTTCTGCATTGGTGCACAGAAACACTTTCCTGTTGGGGCACAATCACAGAGCAAAATTCCTAATCCACAGAGACTGTGTGGATAGTTCCCTTTAATAAATATTATCAAGCAATTTTCCAAAGTGGTCCTCACAGAGTGAGAGAGTTCCAGTTGCTCTACGTCTTCAACAAAACTTGATGTTTTCTTTTATTCACTTTGGAATATCATTTCAATTTATATTTCTCTGATTACTAAACATATTTATCTTTTTCATGTTACTGACCATTTGAATATCTTTTGTTAAGGCTTCTGCCTATTTTTTTCTCATGAATAATCTGTCCTTTCCTGTAGACCTATCTGAATCCCTTAAATATTCTGGAAGAAGTCCCTTGTTTATATGTCTCCAGGAAGATGGTGTGATGCGACATCAAAAGTTTCATGCTGCCAATCTCAACTCCTCATTCTTTTTTTCTCCCATCTCCTTACTTTACTATACCCTGATATCACTCACTTTTCTCTCTGTGATCAGCTCAGCATTCACATATTTCTCATTCTTCCTCTCCTCTCAGTAGCCTGGACACAACTCCCTCAGCATCACACTCAGAGGCAATGGGGCCATCAGCTACACGTAGCACTAACAGAGCCCTAAGCCTCTCCCATGACCCTGAGCACAGAAGGATCCAGGGAAGAGTACGGTGGTGAGCTGTGGAGAGAATGTGGAAAATGCCCTGATCTCCAAGCATGAGGACAGCCAGAGGACCAGGCAAACACCAGTGGGAAGGGCCTTTTCAGAATCCAGAGAATAAACACTGAGAAAAGCTTAACTTTTTATAGAACATTTGTTCACAAGTGAAGGAGCTACTGGGCTGGCTTGGTCATCAGGGAACCAGGTCTTGTCTATGGTGACTAGCCCTTTTCGGTTGTCCCAGATTTGTCACTGTTTTAGCTTTTAAAGTCATGCATCCTGGAGAATTCTCAAGGCTCAGACAACTGGTCACCACAATCCTGCCTCCTAAGCAGCTGTGTGCCTTAGGGAAAACTATTTTCTGTCTCTGGACTCCAAAGCTTTCATCTCTAAATTGAGTGGAAAATAGATTTTTTTTTCCTTTTGTATCAGATTTGTCATTGTCCCAGGATATTCTAATAACAGACGATTAAGAGCAAATGTAAAACTTCCATGTTGGAGGTGGTTGTATGACCAACTATGTGTTAAACTTTCCAAAGTAATTATGACTACCAAGTACTGAGTGTCGAAGGGTGCCAGGTACTGTGCCACATGTTCTATGCTCACAATTCTCTTTAATATCTGTGGCATCCCTGGCATTGCTGTCACCACTTCATTCGTTTATAAAGAAATAGAGGCCCAGAGAGTCTAAGTGCTATGCCAAGCGTAACAGTCAACTAAAGACTGCCCTCATCCCCCCATCTGCCTATTTCAAAGCTCCTGTTTTTTGCTGCTCTGTTAAAGCAACTCAATCTAATTGCTCAGTGCTTGCATGTCATTGCTTATAAAATGATGCTCTCTCACCTTACCCATTTTACATCTGTCCCATGACAAGGCATTTCATAGGTATCATCTTATCTGATAACTACCTGACAGGGTTGTCATGAGATCAAGTAAGAGCCTTGAAAAATTAAAACTTGTCTCTAAACAAAGGAATTGTTATTAATAATGCCTAGAGAAAGCCAAGCATATCCATGAAGTTTGGACAACCAGGATGTGGCAGATCTGAGCAAATGTTTTCTCTCTGAAACAAGTTCTTCAAGCATGATGTTCCATGTGTCTAACAAGACAAGAACTTCAACTAGAAAGATAAAAGTAAGAGAATAAAAGCAGAAGCAAGAGTCAAGTCATCTAACAGCCAATCTCTAAGAATCTCTTTCCATAAACATGAGAAGCTACTGGAAATGAAAAACTCTGAACAATTAAACTGCATTTCCAGGTTGTTCCCACACCTCAAATAGTGTGAAAAATCCATGTCAGATACTGTCTAGTTCTGAGGACTGGATTCTCCATTCATCAAAAGGCTAGACAAGTTTTGGTCCAGATAATGAGAAAAAGAAAGCAACTTCAAGGTAATAATATGCTTACAAGAGTTAGATGACAAGCCCAGCACAGAAAACCAAAAATGTTCTGGCATAGGCCCACACCCAAGCTGTGGTCCATGAGAATTTTCAGATGTCAGGGGATCCTATTCCCTTGGAGGTGCAGGAGTAACTCTCATCTTCATGGCCTGAATCTGAGTCTACTTGGACAAGCTAAATCTGCTCCCATTTGTGTTCCCCATTGTATAAGGGCCACTGGTGGCTCTGGTCTACCCGCCAGCCTTGGTGTGCATTTCCATAAAGATGCATTAGGGTTCATGGGAAGCTGAGCTCCTACCCTGAAGCAAATAGAGATTCCTCAAGGCCTTGGATAGAGACAGAAAAAGTAGAAACAAATAGCCAAAAAAAAGATTGATCCCGATGTGGAATCCCCTTTTCCAGGAGGCAAAAGCACTCCATCACTTGCCCTAGCTCCCAACATGGGTATTTCCACCAGAGGGGTAAGAGCTGCTTGCCCTTTACCCAGAGGGTATCTATGAGCCCTGCCTCCCCAAAACTCTTTGAGGCCAAAGCAGACAGAGTTGGGATGGTGCTGAGTATTGCCAAGGCCAGGCATAGGGGAAATAGCAGGTGATATTACCATTATCCAAGTTCATGGTCCCTCTCCATTCATGTTCCTTGCTTACCAGGAGCTTCTGACAGACCCTCAGCAGCTGGCTGATGACTGAAAGGCAATGAGCACAGTGTAGCCAAGGCTTGGAGTAACTGTTAATTTCATTAGGACAATGGTTCAGTTATGACTGATGGAACACTTCCCCATACTTTCAGCCATCCTTGCCCAGCTCCCATTGACTGTCTGGCTCTCTGGTTCTCTCTTGCTCACGGACCTTCTCTCTTTTCTCCTCACCCCTTTACCCAGAGCTGTTCAATTAATTTACTTCCAGAAAACAAAATCCACTGCCGGGAGCTTTTGCTTTCTAAGACTGAAGGCCGATTCCCTGCTGTCTTACAACTACTCCTACCAGCAGCAAGTCAAAAGAAGTCATTAGGAAGGAGAGCAGCCCACCCCACCAGCTCCCTCGTGGCCCCAGTCAACTTGTGTATTTTGCAAGCTGCAGAGTAGTTACAGGCAAGGAAGGGCAGAGGCAGGAAGCCAGGGAAAGGGAGGTAAAGATTCTGACCAGGGGAATGGTGTGCCTGGAAAGCAGATGCACCAAGATCTGGACTCCAGATTCCTGAGACAACAGCCACAGCCAGTGGGGAGCCCTTCATGTCCTACTGACCCCATGCTGGGTTTCTGACTGCCCGCTATTAACATGGACCTCTGGCTGAATGGCTGGTTTTAGGCCAATGATCACCCTGAATCTATAAGTTCACGTGCGGACCACCACATCTGTCACCTCCACAACCTCAGGACTCCACCCTCCCTTTTCTGCTCAGAATTTTCCCAAAAGAAAGGAAATTTCACAATGTGTCCACTTGCTCCCTGCAGCAATGACCTTGCTGTGATGGCTGGGGGTCTTTCATTGCTCTGCTGGGGATTCAGTGGTTTATGAGGCAGTTTTGTAGGGACAACCTCCTGCCTCCTCCAGTTCCTCAGGTGCTACACTGCTCCTGTCACTGTCCCAAGAATGGGGCTCTCCTCCCAGTTTCCACTACTCTCTCCTATCTTCCCAGCACTGGGAACCCCAGCCTAGGGACACTCCACCATTTTCCTCCTGTTTTACTTTTCGCTCATTCCTAGGATAAAATACCCAACACTCAAAATTAAGGAAGGTGTCTTGGTTACTTTTCTCTCATTGCTGGGACAAAACACTTGACACCCAAAGTGAAGCAAGGAAAGGTTTATTTAGTTTACAGTTTCTGGAAATTTCAGTCCATAATCAGCTGGCTCCAAGGCAGGGTGGCATGGCACTGGGGCAACACTTCAAGGGAGCAGCCAGAGCAAAAGAGAGGAAAACAAGTCTCCTCTCCTCCCTTATATTGTACACAGGCCACCCGCCCCTTCAGGGTGGGTGTAACATCCCCTCTTCAGGATAGGTCTAGCACTCACAAAATGTCCTTGTCCTCCTTTGCACAAGGTGAGGATATTTACAAAGTAGGAACCCTGGCTCCTTGCTGAGTCTCTCAGTTAAACTTCTGTCAAGTTGACACAATGTATCAACCATAACAGAAGGAAAGGTTTATTTAGCTCATAGTTTGTGGAGGTTTCCAGTCCCTAATCAGCAGGTCTGCATGGCATTCATGGTGACTGCCCGTACCAAAGATGGCAACAGCAAAAAGGGAAGATCACACCTCCTTCCCCTGCTTATACTGTATGCAGGCTCCCTGCCCCTGGTCGGGTGCAGCACTCACACCACCAATCCCAGCGCTAGACAATGAACCAATCACAAACGCTAGACTCAGTCACCTTTGAAAGGCTCGACCCTCCATGACCACAGAGGCTTGGGGGGGGCATCCAAACACAAACCATAACAACTCCCAAGTCAAATTTAATAAACCAGTGACTCCTCCCATTCAACCCTTCCACACACACTACCTATGTCTTTTTGAGTTTCATTTCTAAATTATATTGTCGTCTTTTAATGATCAAATCCTTACATGAAGCTTAGCTCTGTATCAGATAACATCCTATGCCTTTTGTAAATATTGACCCATTTCATTCTCATGTTAAGTTTCCCTTTACGGATAGGGAAACCGAGGTAAGGAGCATTTACATGACTTGCCCAAGGTCACAAAGCCACTATGGTCGAGCTGGTCTTCTAATGCAGCTGCCTCCCACTCCATGCCCTCAACAGGTTGCCACAGTGCTTCTCTCCTGTTGCTTCAGTCAGAGCTCTTCCCAACCCAGCACCCAAGAAGTCCAGGTTCTCTGCTTGTTCACACCATCTTTGCTGCAGGAATGTCCCCTACATCACCTCAGACATCCTGCTTCCATAAAGAACAGCGTACACCATCCACTTGCACACATCCCTTATCTTCTCCTTGGTCTCCAGCAGTTTAACCCTATGAAAGCTCATCTTGCCCATGTGACAAACTGCAGTCATGCCCCACAGGCAGAGGTCCCCAGATTTGCTGCAGCACTGCATGTGGGTCATGCCTAACATAAAGCTTGAAGCTTCCTAAAAAGCTCACCCCTACAGCCAACTCTTTCACTGGGACTCTGTCCAAACTCACACTATCCACTTCTTGCATTGTCATGATGTCTTAGAGCACAGACCTGAAGCTGCCACCCCAACCATGCCACCCAGCCCTGCTCCCACTGCTTCTCAGCCTGGACAACCAGAGGTAGGTAAAGACAGCATCTGCCCCACAGGCGTGCTCTCTCCTTACCATTGAGACTCAGGGGCTCAGTCAGACCTGCTGGGTCTGAGTTGATCCATTTGCATTTTGAACCTTTTTCTACTCCCTCTGGTGCCAAGAGCTTCAGTGGAGCCTCTGTGCTCCTACCCTCAGCCTGGCTGGGCTTCTACACTTGAAGGCTAATTTAAAAACATCCCATCCTCTAGCTTTACAAGGAAGAGCTTCTGTCTGCCTTTCTCCCCAAATCTGCATCTCGTTTGTTACCAGTACTTTCTCCCTTTGGGTCCTTTCAGCTTTCCAGAGCCTATTAAAACAGCCAAGTCTGCTTTATTTGCATAAGATGAGGTTAGGATGTGCACATTCCCCTCCTTTCATGTCTTGGGCAATTTATTCTTCCTCGCTTTCCACATGTCACATGCTTTTTGTCTTTCTCCACTATTCTTTTCTCCCCAGGCTGGGATTAGATTTTGATATGGATATTGCTAGCAGTCATCCTGTGTTACTCCAGCTTATTGGAATGGGAAAAAAGGGGTGTCCTGTTTCTGACTTAGAAACTGGGTACTTTCATTGTGCGTGGAAAGCAAATGCAAGCTGCAGGCACCAGATACTCCTATCTGGTGAGGAAAGGGAAGGGACTTATCCTGGAACTGTGATGCACTGCTTTTTCCATCCACTCCAGAGTGCCCATCTTAGAAGTTGGTACCTTTTGAATACTAAACACTGTTGCATAAAAGGAGAGCAGGAGACAAGGAAGAAGGAAGAAAAAAGGTAGGAAGGGGTAAAAGTAAGCTTTATGGAATTTGGGGAACAGGCCTCTAAAACTTCCCTAGCTCCCCAGAGATTCAGCTAAGAAGCATCCAGCTAGGGTTAGAATAGTACCTCTGTCTTTAGATTATTAATCTCAGAAAACATTGCTCTAACCATTCACACCTGTGTTTTCCCAACCCAGGAGCCATTTTCACTGTAATTTCCTATCCCTAATCAGGCCCTCCCGAGTCCAGATCACCACGAAGCCCTTTGGACTCAGACCCCCACTCCCCTACCACACATACATAGCCCCAGAAAAAGAGTGGGGTACACATAAACATTCTGCCTTGCATTTACAGGGCAAACTGGAGAGCCTACCCACCAGAAACAATCACAATCCGGACACATTGTGTCACAATACCACGTGGGCCTTGGCCTCAGCAATGTCATTTCAAGAGCAAGGAGAAGCATCCATGCATTTCAGATTCTCCAACTTGCTTGTTAATGTAGAAGTGCCCTTAATAGGAAAATAGCTTCCTAACCCACTGCCAGGGCTTGGCACTGAAAGGCAAGCTCTGCCCATGTGTCCCAGATGCTACCTTGGAGTCATGCTGACAAGATTGAGTTCACATTCTTTCTAGATCCCTGATAAAAAGTGAGAAAAACAGCAGACACTGTGACAGCCAAAGATGTAGGCTGCAGAACGAGGCTATCTGGGCCTGTGTGCTTGTTGTACTGTGTCCTAGATGTGTGAAATTGGGAAAATTGATTAACCTCTCTAGCCTCTGTTCCCTGATATGTGAGATGGAGATAATAGTAATGCTCTCCTACAGGCTTGTTGTGAGGATTAAAGGGAGTAACACATGGAAGTATTTATAACAACTCTGCACACTGCAAGAGCTCCATAAATAGTGCTGCTGTTGCTCTAATGTTTTATCATTATTATTACAGAAAAGATAAACTTGTACCCCCATGTTAGTTACTTTTCTACTGTTGTTGAAGCAAAATACCCAACCCCAAAGTTAAAAGGGAAAAGGTTATTTAGCTCACAGTTTGTAGAGGTTTCAATCCAGTATTGCCTGGGCCCAAAGCATAGTGGCTTGGCAGAGGTTATCACAGAGGAGAACAGTTCATGGCACCCACAAGGTAGCAAAAACAAGAGACCTTAACAGTGTCTTTCTGCCCCTTTTATATTCTATCTAAGCTTCTGGGGGCAGGGTGCTGCCAAACCAGTTCACAGACCGATTCGGTAAACACACACCCTTAATCCCAGCATTGCCCCAAGAATCAATCACACAATCTAGATCCAGCCACTTCTGAAAAAGCTCTACTTATGACCACACAAGGTTTGGGGGTGACATCTAGACACAAGCCATAAAAGAGAGTTTGGAAAAAGTGCCAAAAGAATTTGGGAAAAGGATACAGTTTACCCACTTCAAAATTTTACACTGAGACATGGTATTGGCTAGTTACTGGGGGAAAAGAAAAAAAACCCCAAAACTCACTATAGTGATTATTTTTTTCTTGCACATCTGTGGACCGGCTAATGCAAAAGGACCACCTCTGTTTTATGCTGCAGGCCTGGCTGGATATGGCTCTTTGCTGTGGCTTAAACTTGGGTCTGTTCTCTTTGCATTGATTCTGGGGTTCAGGCTGGCATGGGACAGCTACCCAGGGGAAGCTTTTCTCAGGACACCCATCAGTGAACAGAAATGCCTGATTTTTTTAAGAGTTAGTCTCAGATATGCTGATAATCCCACCTGTGAACCTCAGGCCGAAGCCGCTTGTGAGCTTTGCCCAAATGTAGGCTGGGGAAGTTCACTGCATCTTTAGTGAGAGTGTGGAAATGTCAAAGTCACATGGCCAGCAGTGCAGATCCAGGGAGGGGCAAAGAATCAGGGACACTAATTCAGTCCAGTCCTGATGGACTGACCTGTCTCACAGTCTCTATCTTCTTCCTGATCTTTATTCTTTGCAACCTTGGGTTCTCAGTCCTCTCCATGGATACCAGATACCCACAGATGCAGCTGCCTTGCAGTCAGATTGGGATGCAACACAGCATGAGCCGTCCTTTGAAAATCACATACCTCCAAGAACCTGAGCCACACTGCATCACTTGACAAGAGGCCAGTCCCCAAGAGGCCAAGCCTCCCACAGAGAGTTCTGGGAACCAGTCCTGGGTGCCCACAGCAGGGAGCCCAAGGCATGGCCAGGCCGGCTATAGTGTAGCCCTTGAATCCTCAGCCCAGATGGAAGGGAGAGATGCCAGAGCTGGACTCAGCGACAAGAAGCATTTGACCCCCAACTAAAGACTCGGCCTCATTTTGAGGACGAAGTACAGTTAATAGCTTTGAAAACACGCAGCTGGAATAAAAATTGTTACCAAAGTGGGTTCTTCAAATTTTAGATGAAAGCAATTGCTTGTGAAAACTTCAGTCTAACAAGTTGCACTGAATGCAGTGAGACGGCTTAATGCAACTATGATAGAGAGTCAGGTATGGACAACCAGAAAAGGTCAAGAAGACAGTGGGTGCCTGGAAGTAAACAGTACCCAGCTGTGTTGCCATCAGAAGACAAGAGAAAGTTTGCAGGGCAGAGAGAATGATCCCTTCTCCCTCCTCGACACTGACCCACAGAACAGCCTACCTTCGTGGGGCTTGGCTGGTCCTACATCGCTAGTCCTCGATGGCCACTCTGCCATGCTCAGGACGGACTGTGCTTCTCTGTGCCTGCTTGACCCTGGGACAATGCTTTCATCATTCTAACACTCATTTAGGGTCATCCAGAGTAAGATTCTTTTTTCCTCAAGAAGCTCAGTTTCTGCAAGCAGACAGACAGGAAAATCAACATTTCAACAGGCATTGAAAGTGCAATAAAGACCAGCTCCTGATGATGCTGAGGGAGACCAGAGCAGAAGCACCTGGTTAGGTAGGTAGGCAATGCAGGCATGATCTGCCTCACTGAGGAATGTGCTCTAGATCCACCTGAGAGAAGACAAGCACAGGGGGGAAGGGTCTGAGACTTCAGAGAACTGCAGGTGAATCTCCATTGGTAATAAAGTCACAGCGAAAAGAGGCTGGAGGGGTGCAGAGTGGCTGTTCTCAGGGACTCAGTTTCAACCCCAGGAAAGGAATTAAATGGGCACTCTGCCCCAGGGGAAATAGAATTTAGAATAGGTCTCTGCCACTTCATCCTCCTCTGTTCTTTCTCTACTTTTCCAAGAAGGACCCTCATATTTCCAATTCTGTTTTGATTTCCCAGTCAGCTGTCAAGTACCCCATGTCTTCCTGGTGGGAAGAGTATTTCTGAGTTATTGGGAGTGACAATCCAGGGGCAGAACTTGTCAGCTTCCAGTAGCTGTGTGTCTCAACACCTCCTCTGCCCTGCCCTTAAACTGGAACAGGTTTGGACAAGTCTGTTTGTCCTGCAGACCTCCTTGATGGACTACACCACACACAATACCTGGCCCATAGTAAGGAATTAGATGGGGAAAAAAGAGGGAAGAATTAAATGACAAACAAATAAAGGAAGGCAAATTTCTTCACCAAGGTGAGAGAATAGTCAATCATGGTGGGAGTTGTAAGTGTAAATTGTACCCCAAATGACATTGGATGAGAAACTATGGTCTTACATATGAAAGCACAGAGATATTCCGTTACAGATGAACCAACACACAGAAGGCTTATGGGAAAGAGGTCTCTGAAGAACACACTCCAAAGGATATGATTCCCTTGTGGTGCATATCCAGGAGTGGATGGACATGAACATGTGTATCAGTGGTTATCCTATGCTGAGCCCAAGGCCAAGTATTTTACATGTACAAGGATTCCTGCCATTGATATATTTTCACACGAGGAAACTGAAATGCAGAGAGGTAAATTAAACAAAGAAACACATGTTGGAAGAAGAGTTGGGTTAGCAGTACAGCGTGCAACTCCAGAACTTGCAACCATAATCACACAACTTTCAGTGCTGCACAACACACACAGGCACACACACACACAGGCACACACACACACACACACACACACACACACACGCAGGCACACACACACAGGAACATACAACACACACACAGGCACATACACACACAGGTGCGCACGCACACACACTCATGCACACCACTGAGAAATGCATGATCTGCCCTAGATGTTCATTGTTTCCAGGAAGGTGAATCAAATAGAGATGGAGGTGAAGTGGAGGCCTGGGTATACACAATGGTCCCCCTTGGAGAATCCCCTTGGATGTACTCCAACACCCCCAGTGATTGCCTGAAAGAACAGATAGTACTAAGCTCTACACAAACCGTTTTCCCTCATACATAATTACCTATGCTAAAGTTTAATTCACAAATTAGCCACAGTAAGACTAATCAACAACAAATAAAACAAAACATTATAACACTGTACTGTAATAAAAGCGCCAACATCACCATGTTTGCACCTTGAGGCCATTACTAAGTTAAATAAGGCTCACTTGAGCACATTTCAATGCTGGCTCTATAACAGGAGATCCAATAAGTGAGACAGCTACTAAGTAACTAACAGGAGGGTGGTATACTCAGCATCGATACAGTGGACAAAGGGAGGATTCATGTCCCAGGTGGGATGGAGCAGGATAGTGTGAAATTTCATCACACTACTCCGAGTGGCACATAATTTAAAACTTACTAATTATTTATCTCTGGAACTTTCCATTTAATACTCTCAAACCTCAGTTGGCAAAAAGTAAGTGAAACCACAAAAAGAGAAGCCACACAAACAGGCAACCCCTGTATTGACATGTGGAGGTATAAATGAATATATTGTCCAAGTATATGAGGACAGATGTCAGGATTGCAGGACCTGAACAACCAGTCATGCTCTATCAAAGTCACCCTACACTGTGAAGTTCACCGGGGAAATATATAGAAAAGACAGCATCTTAAAATGGCTATTTGAAGATTTTCTAGTTGTTATAGCTTGTTACTAAAAAATGATATGTGTTCTATTCTTAAAATTCCTCATGGAGACACACTTTAAAAATTTGAAAATAGACTACTCCGTCTTTCAAATTGAGTATTTAATTTCTTAATCCATTTGTTGAAATTAGAAAAATGCAACACTTTCTGATTTTTTTTTCAGGAATAACTGACTGACATCAAAGAAAACAGAAATTTACTAGCTAAACTAATAAAAACTTTCATATTTTTGGTAGATGAGACTGGAATACTGAATATCATGATTTAGAAAGTGCAGTCAGTAGTATATTTCTAGTACTAAGATCTACATATCTTTGTGAAAGGTATTTTGTGCACAATGGACAGACAATAAAACTACTGAAATAAACTCCAGTTAAAAATTGATGTTTGAATTGCTTTATCACAAAGTGACACACCAAGATTCAATAAACATAATGAAGCATGTTCAATCATGAAAACAATTTTTTTAAACTTTACACACTTCATCTTTAAATCAATACTATTGGTTTCTTTTATACATATTATATTTATACATAATATACAATGTCTAATATATAATGTAATTACTATCACATCTATTTTGTACAATATATAAAATAAGGCATATCACATAGCATTTTTTTAAAAAATAAATTTAAAATACACATATTGGAAATCCATGTTCAATGCCTTTTTATTGCTCAAGGGCCTTATAAACCAAAGTGGAGACCACTGGCCTGGGCCACTGCAGAACCCCCCAAATCTTCCCATATCAGCCCCACTTGCCCCAGTCCTGTTGACCCAATAGCCCAGCTCACCTGTTCAACTTGGAACACCTGACTGCCCTCCGGACAGCGACCCACATCTCCTGCCCTGTCCTAGCCCATGCTCTGCGGTTCCCTCCTTCTAGTTCTTTCCACAACACAGTGGCAAGTGCTTGTCCTCTGGCACAGTGAAGCCCCAGACCCCAGGCTTGGCTCCCATGCTTGGCTACTCTTCTCTGAACACTGCAAGGATAAATACTCCAAGGAAGGATACCAAGCAGTGCATAACCAAAGCCCCACCCAGTGCCTAGCAAAATACATGAATATTTATGAAATCAATCAAT
>RJWT010025143.1:0-16228 GCA_004365215.1 Cuniculus paca | reverse complement strand
GACTGGCACCACCATGACCTACCCACCTTCTACTACACCCTCTCTTCTTTAATTTCTACCACTTCTCAATATTGCCTCACTGGGGTAAGCTTCCAGTATAACAATCTTTAGACAACACCCTTAAACCATATGTAATCCATAAGAGTTTTTATGGAATTTTGTTCTGCCCAAAGAGCAAGCTTAAATATTTGCTGGGAAAAATAAAAAGAAAATTGAAAACAAAAACAGTTGCTTGTCACTGAAAATTAAGAGCTAAGACTTACTGAAAGATTTCAATCTGAAAGATGGTGTTTATTAACTTGCTGATGTTTACAGATTACATTTGTTTATATGTTGGTACATGCGTAACACATGATTGATACCTTTTGATTAAAATAAAGTTAGAAAATAATCCCTGCTTTTGAAGGTTTTGAAAGATTTCCTATAACTGATGAGAAAGAAATAACTCAAACAATTTACTTACCCAACAGTTGTTGGACAGAAAAAATAGTGACATAATTTACTGGTGACTTAATTCCCGAGGGAGAGGATGACACCTGTGTCAGAAAGGACGGCTAGCTGGAGTTGTGTTTGAATCATCCCAGTTCTTCCAGGACTACAGATACTGAGGAATTCTTGTATTATAAATATTTCTATTTCCTAAGAGACCTGGTTGTATTTTTTTTCCCTCTTGTATCTTCAAGATCCTTATATAACATACCTTCATTTGTAGAAACGTGTTCACGCATGTCTTTCTGGCAAACTAAAATATCATTTTATGAAATAAATGTCAGCAAAGCAGCCTTTATCTAGGAAAAAGTAAATTTTATATTCAATTAATTGTGGGATTATACGTTTCTCTTAAATAACTATGTTGACTTACATTGTTGTTGTTCCTGAATGCTGTTTTCTAACTTGGTCAAATTTACATATGTATATGACACAGAACCCTAGATCTGAGTTCACTCGTGTTTTTGATTCTGTTGTCTAAGAGTTCATTTTTTAGTCAGATTATAGAAATGTTATTTTCAGCCAGTATATTTATATAACAAATTAGTATCAGAACACTTCAACTTACAATAAGGTACTTAATTATTTTCAAAATTAAATCAAGATAGATTAATTTGCATAAATAATAGCAGAAAAATTATTGTTCTCTATATTATTCACTCAGTATTTTCTCAATTTTATGTGAAATACAATCTTTTTGACAAATTATTTTTCTTAGTTGTTGGCACTAGGTCTTTCTCAAAGACTGATCTGGCTTAGTTTGAAAAATTATGAATTATATGTAATCGCTCTTTATTAACATATGGATGGTATTACTCGAAAATATATTTCATTTAATATAAATGCTCCATTTTATGTGATTGACATAATCGTGTGACTCTACATTTAAAGTTGGACTAAATCATACCTTTAAAGGATTATCTTTTTTCAACAAAATGAATTGTATTTAAATGTAAGTTCATTTTTATGGAGCTTAGAAAATATAATTTTTTGACATGTAGAAATTTGAAAATGATAATGAACTGCTACAATAGCGAAATAATCCCTTAAATCTTAATTAAAGAAAAGGTATGTTAGTTCTGAAAGTGTCATAGTTATGAAAATTGAGAAGTAAGTGAATCACAATTAAAAAAAGAAAAGGAAAAGTATGACACTGTCAGATTCATGTGTAAGGAAGAAATCAGCTGATTCAAATGTATTCCTGGACACTTGCTGATACAATTTTGACCAGGTCTTTTTGGTGACTTTATTCATTGTTACCCAAATTCCTTTCTGAAATCTAGAATATCTATAAGATAAAGTAAGTAAAACAAGACTTGTTTTAATTTATTAGATTGAAAATTTTTTTGTTTTGTTTTAAGGACTAAATATGCCATGCACAGCTGTATGGATTTTCTAAGGGATGGGTGGTGTCTATTTATTTATATGAAAAACACTAGAGATAATCACTAAAGGTGGCCCATAGCACCAGTAATAGGAGCTAGCCAAAGCATAATAGGTAGAAAAAAATAATTTTAGGTTTCTGTGGACTTGGGACTTTTTGAACAAATTTTGCTAAAAACCTAAGCTCCCGGGCTAAGAGTATGCCTTAGGAAATCAATTCATAACTGTGTTGAAAGTGAGAGATTTCCGGATGAATTTTCCTAGTTCCAAGGTATGTGTAAGAAATGTGATCAAAATATATGGCAAATGTTTAAATTTTAAAAAATACAGTAAAAGACACATTGCCATTAATCTCACTCAAAATACAGTCCCTTGCTTTGAACACATTATTTTGTGGTACTTGCTAATTTCTGAAGCAGATCTGAGAATCCTTTCCTGTGTCTTCACAGGGTGTGATAAAAATATGGTGACAGCATTGCCGAGTGCCCTCCAACAGAGGGGCAGGCCTGTGAAAACATCACAGTGTTGCGTGTCTTTATTCATCCTAGTGGTACTGTGTGACCTTTCACTCTTTCTTAGAGTATAAATGACCATAAAACATAAATGTTTTGAATTGATATGACATCAAGACAACCACAACCGCACAACTAAACACACTTGTGAAAGTGGACTTCTAGAACTACCTCAGAAAGTGGCAAGAATAATGAGATAAATGTGTTCAAAGATGGAGTGTTTTCAGGACAATTAAGGGCAATATGTCTTTTGCCATAATACATTAAAAAAATTAAACATTTACTGTATTTGTCAATAAAACCTCATAACGCTCAAGGAAAATGTATAAGAAAGTCTCTAGTTCAGAAAAACGGCACACTGGCTTATCCAACTATTGGACATATGTATCTATGTCCCAAATGTCAAGAGTGAAATCTGTTTCTGTCTAGTCTTCAAAGAGCAAAGGTTTTCTCTCTCTTTTTGAGAGTAGTGGAGGAGGCATTTGTTTCTTCTTTCTTTTAGCAAATATAATGCAGTTTTTCTGTTTCCTTACTTGGGGCATGGATTTTCAGGTTTGTATCTGTGGTATATTTTTGTTGCTATTATTGAATCAACTCAAGGGTAAGAACTGAGGCATGAAGAGCCATGTAGTCATTATTGTTTGTTTAAGTGAATAATGATAATTTGTCATTGATCCAGAATACTTCATACATACATTCAGGATAAAGTTAATAAAGGTGGATATTAATTCCAAACAAAGATACAAAAAGAACAGATCAAGATGAAGTACATGATGACTGATATCTAGATTAAGAATCGAGTCAAGATTGGTACCATTAAACATTTGAAGCATTATAAGTTTGAACTTGCTGCATGTGATATCACCTTATTAGAACATATTTTTACATTAATTATAGATCATATAAACTGCTAATATTTGGTGTGCTTACCTGTGTCTTCAATTTAAGCAAATGCAATTTGTGATCATCAAATTCACAGAAGTGGTATCTTATCGAAGTGACTTTTTAAAAATTAGATCCTATAGCTGTAGTTCATTGTTTTGAGTTGAAATTCCAATTTTGCATAGATTAGTTGTGTTTAGCCACTTTTTTATCCTTTAGTATTTTCATAAATAACAGATCTAGTGTATACTTTAGCACCAAACAGTCAATAAAGTAATACCTCCAACTCTTGACCTTTATTACTTGGTCTCTTGCTGACTGACTCTGGCAGTTGAGAAAAAGTATAATTTGAAGATCTGTGTTCTTTGGAATGATGCTAGAACAAGAAAGTTTTGCAGTTTTCAGAAAGCTAGAAGAGTAGCTTTAAAATGAAATTTTAAAATGTGCAAACAGATGTTGGCTTAAATGCTGAAGAAAAAGTTGGAGAGTGTTTTTCCATAGAAATAACTACTATTTGATGAAATTGAAGAGGATTGTAAAGATCACACAGCTAGAATTCAGTTTCCACTTTTTAATCTTGCAGTAAGAAATCCTATTAAAATATTTAAAATGTATCTAAAATGTATAACTTCAAAGCTTTCTCATGACCGCATCATACAGTTATTTAAAAAATGTGTCAAACATACTTCACAGGAATTGTCTGTTTGCATAAAATGAAAACATTAAAAACCATGTATATATATTCACTGGCATTACTATCCTGTATCTTGTAGTATTTTATAAAGCATGGATATTAATGTGTACTTTTGCGTTTGTGAGACATAAAATCAGAGCCAACAGCTGGTGCCTCATAATTTCCATTTTCAAGATAGTAATATTATATGGCACAGGATTTAATCACAGTTCCTGTAACTGATGCTTTTACTCTCTGAGCTTACTTTTTCTGGTACATAAAGATCTATGGATCCTTCATTTACTAGGGCTTCTGGAAAGCATAGCAGATTAACAAATAGATTTAATGAATAGATTTCTGTAGGAAGTTTTACTAGAGCATCTTTGAATTTATTATATTTCTTGATGTCATAACTTGGCATTGTGGGAAATACTTGACTGTAACTACACTATCTCTCTCAACTTATGCCTCTAAGTGTGTTTGCTAATATTGTGGGCTTTTTTTTCCCTAAGAAAACTCAGGTTGAGATTTTAGGTTTAAAATTGTCATCAGAGCACTTTGCTTCTTCCCTCTAAAAGTCACAGAAAAATGAGAGAAAAAGGTTTTAAGATGCTTATTTTTTGACAATGACAAAGACAAAAATTAATGGAAATAAAAATTTGGAGATTCAGGAAGAATATGCTAAGCTTGTTTAAGAACCTGCTATTGAATAAAGACAAATTGTTTTCCCCATATCCTCCCCCAAAAGCCCAGAAATTGGTAGAATTCAGGCCTTTCATAAAGGATAAAGGTAAAAATAATAATAGGAGAATCACATTAAGGTGTGTCGACAAGGCAGTTGGATCCATACTTCCTCCCTACTCTGAAAACCAAAATTTCTGCCCCTCTTATCCAATTAGAATATAGAGATTTATTGCCTAAAGAACATAAATAAGTTTGTATAATGGGAGGCAGAGGATAAAGTGGAAGGTACAGGTTAGGAACTGAAAATGGGGATAAAATGAAAGTTTGCATAGTGACTATGGAGAGTCTATGTCCTTGCTCATTTGATTTTTTGAGTTCTGGAGGCAAAGGTTGAATCATGTAGGCAGAATATTAAAATAATTTTACATAGGGGTATCTCATACTTTCAAGAAGAAAAGACAACGATCCTGAGATAGGGGATTCTGCATGGAATCAGAATATTTCAACAAAGCTCAGTATCAATAAACATGGACATGGAAACTCTGATGTACTTTTAACGGACCCACTTGTATAAAAGCAATGCACCAACTTCCTATGATGAATATAATTACTGTATACTGCAAACATATACAATAAAAATTTAGGAATGGAAGGTAAAGAAAAAAGGAACAACAAAAATCAATTTGAAAGAAACAGAAGATGCAGGGTTGGGGGGAAGCCAAAGAGAGACAGAGAAGCTAGCATGGGTTTGTTTTCTGTTTGCATATTATGTAGATGGGAAGGGGAAAGGGGAATCAATCCCATAAAATTATGCCTAATGTTGCTGGTCATTTTCCACTGACATTTTACTGGTTAATCAAATGATGTCTGGGTGCAAAGAGAGTTACTCTCCTGATGCTCATGTGCAGGAGAGCCTACCATTAGAGAGATTTTTTTCTTTCCTTTATCATTTGAATCATGGGATCTTTGGGGATGTAGAGTTGGTGGAAGAGTGAAACACAGGAGATTCTTCCTTCAGATTCATCACTGTATCATACAATTCCATAGGGAAATTATACAATTTGAGATCTCTTGTTTCTGACCTGTTTGGTCCAAATCAGTCTACATGTATACATCCTTTGTAATCCTTGACTGAACACTGTATAAGCTGGTTCTATGAATGTGTGCATGCATGTGTGTTTATGTGCACATGTTACTGAGACACACTTACATGCATAAGTTTTTCAGAAGGACTTCCCTCAGGGATATCTAATCACAACCAAGATATTCTAGTTCAGTTGAACTTGCTCCCTGGGATTGCCTATTTTCAGAGGTTAAAGGGGGCTGGTTCTGTGAGAAGCCAGTGGCTGCACATTTTAAAAACTAGCTAGTTTGCAGCAAATGGATTTTCACTGTTTCAAGACTGGTCATTTTCATTTGAACCCTCGGTCTGCTTCTAGAAAGCCATCTGGGTTGCTAGCCAGCTGTGCATCTATCCTTGATAAATGAGGATAAATGACAATATAGCACACCCACACACTTAAGCATTCTGGAGCAACAATGATTTACAAGGGAAAACTGATGGAGATGAGAGTGGTGACTTAGATGTGAATCATCTACCGCTCATTGCATTCTAGCTAAGTGTGAAGGCTGGGCTGGAAATTGGACTCAACTGAGACACACTGACTCTTCAGCAGTGGTGCTTTAAGCTACACAGTAAGCTCTTCCTTTGGTGTGGTTACTGACTAGGAAACAACAGTAATGTGATGAGACAGAAGCTTGGCCTCACCTTGACAAAAGTCTGATTGCTGCCTGTACTATGGGGTGGATAAAGTTCTATTATTTGGGGGAATATTGCTAGTGATGTCCTAGGTCAGAAAAATACTCATTAACCTTTATTACTATTTTTATATGATAATGTATCTCCAAGTTAAAATGTTCTTCCATATCTAGAGACCATACTTATAAGTGAAATAAATCGGACTCACATGTGCAAACATTGTATTGTCTCCCTAGTGTAAGAAACTGAAAGAGTAGAGTGGATTCAAAGAGTACAATAGATATTGTGAAAGGGAAAGAAATTGCTCAAAGGGAAAGAACAACTGGGATGGAGAAAAATAGAAAAGAAGGAAGGTGAAAAAAAATGCACACATAAGATAGCTAACATAACTGCTAATTCTACTAGTTCATGGAAAAGAACAGTTTATACTGTCTGGTCAATTTTCATGCATGTATCTGATAATCTGAGCAACTATTTAGAAGGCAATATGCAATATAATAGAGATTGTTAATTTCCTACTTGTTTTGGAATCCTATATGTTTTTATTGTTTTGCATTGTTTTTATTGTTTTGTCTTTTTTTTCTCTTAAAAAAAAATTCTGAAAGCCAGGCCTTGTGATGCAGTCCTGTAATCTCAGCACTCAGGAGGCTGAGGCAGGAGGATTGTTGCGAGTTCAAGACCAGCCTGGGCTACAAAGTGAGCTCAAAGCTAGCCCAAACTGCATAGAGAGACCCTGTCTCAAAAAACCACAAAAACAAAACAAAACAAAATAATGAAAAAACATTCTGCCATATAAACACTACACGGACTGTTTTTCTTTTCTTTCTTTTTTCTTTCTTTTCTTTCTTTTTTTTTTTTACATGGACTATTCTCATTTTGGCACAAATGTCAATGCATGTACTTCAAACCACCCCAGAGACCTGAGAGGTTAGTGTGGTGGTAATAGAGAAATAGCACCCTATGGATGTGTACCACTCTTGCTATGTGACCAAGTCTGTGGACACATTTAGAAGCAAGGCCTTCATCCGGTAAGATGGGAATACTGAGGTCACTGAAGGTTTGGAAGTGGATATATACTGTCTGGTGTGTGAATTTCCTCTTGAAAACTGTCACCAGGTATATACAGATACTCTGCAACTTTTATGAGTGATGATTTTCTTTATTTTTGTATCTGTCTTTGACTTAGTGGCCATAGAGAGAGAAAGGAAATTTTCAGGCTATGGTAATATCCTTGCCCTGTTTCTGAAACTTCTTAGCTAACTCAATGTATCTTAAGAAAAAATTTAGGAAAGAGTTTTTGAGGATTGCTCTTTTTCTTCTAGAATGATAGATGTCATGGGAGGATGTTTGGGAGAAACTTTGAGGTATTTATGACTTTTCTCGACTTGTAGGTACCAATCTTACAAAATTTCTGTAAGATATAGTATATGCCACTTGGACAGTTAATGTGTTTTACCAGATCTTCCTCAGGGGAAATAATCTACATCCTTAGGGTGATTACTGTGCATTACTGAAAATCTTTCAGTTTTTTCTTTGGCAGATTCAGTTCTTATTCTTATAACTCTTGAGAGTTACTAATGTAATTGGGATATTTTGCCTAGAGGACTTGCTTTGTAATTAGGATAGTAATCTGAAATGTATTAACAGGTCCAACACTGATTTTCCTAAAAAGTGCTTTCTCTGAAAAGAAATTGATTGAAAACTATGGAAAGTGACTAAAGTCAAATAATTTATCCTGGGCAACCACAGGATCTGGGTCCCTCGACCCAGATTAAGCCAGCAAAGATGTATCAATTAGTGATGCCTGCTTAATATACTACTTCAACACTTACTGACTTGAAACAGTCACCATTTATCATTTTGCAGAAGTCTCTTCATGGGCAGTTTAGGATTTCTGTTGATCTGGGCTGAGATTAATTGGTCCTAACTGTATTCTCAAGTATTTTGAGGTCTGTTAATTGTTGGTTTGTCTAGAATAACCTCAGCTTTTCTCTAGTATGCGTCTGGCCGGCTTGCTTGTTCTTACAGTGATTCCATGTCAAGAAAGAACAAGCATGGTTGTGAAACATCAGATAGAGTTGTACATATGCTTTTTAATTCTTTGCTAACATCTCTTTGGCCAAACAAGTCATGGTTGGACCTCAGAGTCAGAAAGGGAAGAGGCTAGGAATTAATAGCCCAAAGGGATTAGGTAGAGCATGCTTATATGACTTGGTGACATTAATGCTGTCAGTTTACCCTCTGTTCAAAATTGCTTTGGTGCCTCCCACATGCCAAACAAATTCATCTCTTTTAAAGACCTCACACAGTCTCAATCAGTTGTAACCTTATTTGAGTCTAATGTATTATACTTCAGATCATAAAGTCTGTCTTTTAATTCAGAGATCTATGAACATGTTTATCAGTATCATACATGCTCAACACGTGGGTAAGACAGGGGTAGTATAATCACAAGAGATATTTCCATTTAGAAAATGGAAGAATGGAAACCCATGTGGAAGTCATTTATCCATGGTAGTGATGAAATTTAGCTGGGCAAGATTGCTTGCTAGGTTTTCCTACTGTGTGAGACTGTTCTTAGGTTAGACCCAGTTTTTCCATTTGGATGGCTCATCAGACCACTATTCTCCAAATGTCTTCATGTCCTTTGGGAAGTACTTAGTTTTCCATACTCCTTGACAACTTTGTATAGGGAATGACTGATCTCTGAGTAGTTTTCAGCTCATTTCCTGCCTTAGACCTTTGCTGTACATTTAGGAATGGAGAAGATGAGTCACTAAATGTTGCCCAAAACCACACAGGCACAATATGATGATTTTACATAATTTTTAAAATGAAAGTAAAGTATGTTGCCATTACCCATGCATATAATTAAAATTCTAAGCACTAATAAAATTTATTTGTTTTTAAAAATTGTAACCTCCCTCTTTGCATTAAGAAATTTCATGGTCAAAAGAACAAAACAACATTACCTAGAGTTCTGCTACTATCTGTGGTAACGTACCTCTGCTAATGAAGTATGTTATTCAACATTGTCATTTTACATATCGATATATCTCCTCTCCAGGCATTGTCTTTTACATTTTTAAGGTGGGAAACTGAGAATAATAAGGAACAGTACTAGTGTGTCATTTCTCATTTATGTTAATTTTAGCATGTTTCTCTTTATTACACTTGAGTTTTCTTAACTACATTTTATAATCAAGGAACTTTCAATGGCATTATTTTAAATAGCTTCAATAAGGATGGAAATTGTTCATAGGCCTTGAGTTTTTCATAAGAATTAACTTTCTGCATAATATAAAGAAAAAGCATTTTTAGGTACTTAGTGGGTATCTGTAATTTTAAGAAAACATATTTTAAAATTATTCCTTCATTTAAATAACTCCCACATTACATATTAAAATACAATGCACTTTATGGATGTTTAATGCACTGTAATGCACTTATTTCAAAAGTCACTGATTTTGAAATTGTTTTTCTCATTTTGATCATGTTCTGCTAAATAATTTTCTCTAATTTCATTCTAATATTTTTATATTCTTTTTCCTCTCTAATTTGAACTTTACAAAAATGATGACTTGTCTTTCTGGGATGATTAAGAGGCATAAATAGTACTGAAATTTCTTAGAGAAGGGGTGTCATCAATGTTTTCCATAATTTTTATTTAAATAATATCAGTTTATTTAAACTTCTGTAACCTAATTGCTCCCCAAATCTCAGGCAAGAAAATCTTTTGAGGAAATATGTATGTAAATGAGTTACTGCAACAGAGCAATAAACATCAATAAGATTAAGTAATTATATTTAAAGTTCCAAGTGGGGGGAAATATATGAGTTTTAATAACACTGGTAGCAATATAATCATAAAATAATAGAAAATAAACTTGTAGATGGGGGAATAAAAAAGGGCATATGAAAAAATAATCAGATTAGAACAAAGAAAAATTAAAATTCCTATGGCAGGTCTTTAAGTCTTGAATGAGAGATTCCTTTCTTCTACCTCTTTCTTCCTTTCTTCTTTCTTTCCTTTCTCACTCTGTAATATGCAGTGATAAATTGCATATATTACATGTAGATATGATGAGATTGATTTGCTGGTGCCATAGAGGAACCATCTAAGTTACCTTTATTACTTACTATTATAAGGACTGAAAATAGCAACTGGAATACAAATTCAGTAGAATTCTCATTCAATCACAGTAATAATAACCTCATTATTCAGAGCTAAGTGACATTGGATTATACTTTTTCATATATCACAAATTCATTCTGTACCTTGCTCTTGGTAAACTCTCAAAGAACTCGTGTTTAATGAAAAGGTGTTTTTATTTCTTAAAAACTAATACAAAGAACTTCATTTCTACCACATTTTAATGATTATCCAACTATAATGGTGAACAGAAAGATGGTATTGTATGATTATTAATGGAGGTAGGTTCAAATATTGTCTATTATAAAATTATGCAAATAGTCTTGGCCTCCTTTTTTTTTAATGTGTAACACGAAGAGGCAGATTTAAATGACCTCTCTGTTGGTTACTTTTCTCTGGTTGCTAAGACAAAATCCCTGATGCCCAAAACTAAGGAAGGAAAGGTTTATTTAGCTCACAGTTGTGGAGGTTTCAGTCCATAATAAGCTGGCTCCAAGGCAGGGTGATGTGGCAGCAGGGCAACCATTCCTGGTAGCAGAAAACAGCAAAAGCCACAAGAACAAAAGGGGAGGAGAGTGCAGAAAAGACTCTTTCTGTCCCTTATATTGTGTGTAGGCCACACTCACCCTAGGGGGATGTAGCACTCACCCCCATAATCCCAGCATTGGACCATGAATTAATCACAAATTCTAGAAGCCTGCCCTCATGATTGCACGAGGCTTTGCGGGGACGTCCAGACTCAAACCATAACAACCTCCAAAGTATTTTCATTTTTAAGGCTCTTGAGAAATACTTTGAAAAAGCTGAAAATCTTTGCCATGGACCGGGTAAAATTTGAGTGCAGGATAATGAGTAAAATGAACTTTCCCTTAAGAGTTCATGCTCTTGTTGAAAAGTATTAAAAATAAATTTATTATGGTAATAAAATAACACAGGTGCTGTGACTGAAGATTCCCATGTGATTAGTCCTGTTTGCTCAGGGGAACACAGTGGCTGGAGAGTTGGAAAATATCAACTATTCCGAGTCCTGGAAGATAACAGTCTTTGGTTATGGACATGGTAACACAGAAATTTCAAGAAATATGGAGAAAATGAAAGCGTAAATATGTGGGCTGTAATTATGTTACAGTGTGTTGAAGGAAATGAAAAACTTTTTGTCCACTAATGACTTTCTTAACCAAAACTAATAATTTTAGTGTTTTTCAATAAAATAGACCTTTAAGTAGGTAGTGAAGACATTTCCTGTGGGGCCTTGTTGTATTAACAAGGTTGCATTTGAGTTAATAAAGGGCTTCATTTTTGTTTGAAGTAGGAATATATAGATGGGAGGAAAAAATGAAACTAACTGGTGAGAGAAATTGGCACCTTATGCTTATCCTTAGAGCTCTGTTTCTTACACATTTACCTTATTCAGCTCTGTCTTATATGACCTTTTTACTTCCAAGAGAAAGCTGTGACTTGTTTAAAAGTTTTGTTGTTGAAATGAGCTAAATCACCTTCTCAGCACTTCCAGTGCCTCTAAAATTTATTTCCCCCTGGGCCCTTGCCTTGAGAACATTACAAGATGAGGGGTGAGGGGGAATGAGGAGCAGTTACTCCATGGAAAAGGTGCTCTCAGATCCACTCTGCTGTTGAGGTCAGAGGGACTCCAGTGTGTGCTGTGGTTGTTTCTGATTTCTCCACTTTAACAAATAAGTAAAGAACTCTAAGGATTAGATAAAATATGTTTAAGAAATACCAGAGAAGAGTGCAACTTTTCTCTTTGCAATGATGCGATAGTGCTAAGTTGGCAATCAATTGAACAATTATCAGTGTGCTTAGTAATATATATTTGGATTATTAAGACAATGTAAAGAAAATAAACAAAAATTACAAATGTGTCTGAGAAAAGGTTCAGTGTGACTGAGGTAGAAGAAAATTTCATGTGATTGCTGTTGTGTAGCAATAATATTCTTAATGCTCAGCATTATTTTGAAGCTAAGTTTGGAAAGATAACCATATTCAAATACTCTTCTTTTCTTAGTGACTGTATAACTAATGCATCCTACAAGACTTCCAAGTACACCGAAGTACACTTTAAACGTGCAGCAAGCGTCAGTTGAAATCAGGAGATTATATGTTGATATGAGGTAGTAGCAAGTCTAACACAAATCAGAAGAGCAGAACTTCCTGTTTTGTATCAGTTGGTTTAGAAATGATGTATTGCAGAATTTCTCTTTTTTACCTTACAGTCACTGAGTAGCCATTTGGAAACATAAATGAATTAATCACCAATGCTTCTACAGAGAAGCAGAGAATCAACAATGCTCTTACTTTTAAGCTTGCATAGTGAGAATACAAGCTTAAAAGTAAAGACAGTGTTACAAAGTCTCCTGTTTTTGAGAACTTAGAGGTAAACAGACTTCTCCCATGTTTTTATGAGGATGAGTGGTGCAGTCTCTTTATGTCATGTAGTTAAAAGAATTCTTCTAAATTTTTGGGAAGAAGTCTGTGGCAGAGAAAGCTATTTGCATACTTACAGTATCTGTATCCATATTATCTCTGTTTATTTTCTATTCTAGCCAAAATATATAACAGCTGGACTAAAGAGAAGTATCATGAGATTCATTGTGTAATGACATTTTTCTCTCCTTGACATCATTCAGAAAGGTTATAGATGCAAATTCATTGTCTCTTTGTTATCAGTATGTTTGGTTGAATAATTTTGCAAAATTTTGAATACTCAGTGAATATTTCTCATAAAACTGATATATTTACTTTCAAGACTGAATGCATCATAAAAATTATTTAACAAAGGAGTTGTTGAACTTTAGGAAGGCACATACACTTTTAGACACCTCGTCTTTACTACAGTTCACAGATGTACAACCTCACCTTGTGCCTTGAGTTACAATTCCAAATAAAACCACCTTCTCTGTTATATATGGAATCAGAAGCCAAAATTAAATAACTTGCTTCAATTACATTTCAAATTAGTCTCAGCCTTACAAGTGGAACCTTGATAACTGATTTTAACGTTTATGTCTTTTGTAACACCAGGAAGTCTTCAAAAAATCAAATGTCACTTGTTTTGCTCTCTAATCATAGTATTTCCACCATGGCTCACATGACTCTGTATTGTGCTTTCACAGGTTTTGCATCAAAATAGCATTTGTTCTGTTTCTTAGAACCTCTCATTAATTATAGTTTTATCTATTTCATCACTAATTTGTTTTCTATTCTTCCATCATTTCATCTTCTTAGGGAAATGTGGGAAATTAGGTAGTTGTCTAATAATACATAATGAATGGCGTTTTTAAATACTATATATTTATTTTATAGATATATCTTGGGCAAAATAAAATAAATTAATTAAGAAAGTTGTATTTTTGGTATTAGCTTCAAAGTCGCAGGTCTTGTCTGTTTTTCACATGGGTTCTGAAATTGAACTTAAATATATAGCATTGCAGATCCATAGAGCCCATCTCTTCTAAGAGACAAACTAGCGCTTGATCCTTTCTAAGTTTATTTTAAAGACTAGCTTTTGTCTGTGCACTTTTAAACACTGTAAAAGTTCTTTAGATTTTCAAGTAAATTGTGATCATCCAGCATGTTCAGTACAGCAAGTTGAACAGAAGAGACAAAAGCAATACCATATTTTCCTTATTAGTTTTTTTCTTTTCATCCTTTAAAAGAAATCTTATATACTTGTGAGGAATCATACATTTCTAACTCTATGAGAGTGAATTCAATGCTTGCTTATCATCCTTGAGTTAATAAAACTGTGGGGGCTAGAACAGAAAGGACAGAATGGTCAAATAGCTTGAATCTGGTCATTGAATTTTCTGACCCAAGATTTTAACCTATTTTAAGCTATTTGATTTATATTCGACTTCAAATAACTTCTCAATAATGAGACTATGGATAAAATTATACAAATCATCAATTTGTGTATTAGAAAAGATATTTCTAAAAAGCTCTTGATGAAAATGTTTCATCATATAAGTAAAATTTCTTACCTCTCTGAAAGTGAGAGCAATAGCTACATAAAAACAAGAAATTTGGAGTCATTTATAAAACAACCATTACTTAAAATTCTGCAAAAATTCAATCTAAAGAAATACGTCATTTGGACACAAATAAAAACATACATAGCATGGATTTATTTCCACTGAAAATTGCAATCTGTGTAGAATTAAGAGGCAGAGATTATTTGGAGGCAGGTGGACTTGTCCTGGGATACTTTGTTCAAGTTTAGTTGTTTAATTGTGTTTACTTTGATGCTAAACAGATATTTTAAGGAGTACAGAACCAGAGGCTTACATATTTTCAAGTCATTGAGGGAAAAAAGCGAGCTTACTCTGTGTTTTGGAAGCTGGACTTGTTGAGGGTATGACTGCACAAATTTAAAAGCTAGGAAAAACCCATTTGCATTGGTTTAGGCTAAATTAGTTTAAGTGTAGAGGGTTATGGCCTACCAAGGCTACATCATGAATTTAAGACAGACTGGAACTACACAGTGAGACCCTATTAAAAATAAAGATGGTCATATATCAAACAATAAAACTCACCTTCCTTTGTATCCTTCAGATCACTCAGGCTGAGACTTTTGATCCTTAGCTAGGCAAGTTCAGTGCCCTCCTCAGCCTGAAGCAGTTATAAAAATTTGGAATTTAGGACCTTCTGCATCCCTTAAGAATAAGACAAATGTCTCAGGGGAAGGAAATGAGGTTGAGTAGAAGGAAAAAAAGATAGATAGAAAGGAGGCAACAATGGTTGGCATTTTAAAGTGGTACTTTAAAGAAAAACTACAGCTTCCAGGGACAAAAGTTACTTAAGTCTTTCTCCACTTCAAGAAACTCATTCAAAAAAAAAATCCTAATGGTCTTAAAGACAAAATAAGCCTGTAAATGGTGCTTGTGTTTTTCACCTGTTAATTCTTCCCATAGACCTCCACGTTCAATGAAGCAGCAATACTGTGTTCATAGCAACGTGTCCCTTCTTCAAACACATATGAATGGTGTGCATCGTAACACAGGCTGACAGATGAGTGACCCGACAGTAAGAATACTTATCTTGGATCATCCATTTTCAGACACGCTCAGGTCCCATCAATATACCCAGCTCCAGATCAAAGTGTCGCTCTCCCTCTGGAGGGCTTATATTCTATTTCTTTGAGGACATAATTTTAAAATTTCTGTGGAATAAATCCATGATGATCCTTATTGACATGTCCTGAAAATTCTTCTTCTTCAACAGGAATCAGCAAACCTGCAACTTAATTGTATGGGTAGGATGAGTTTAGGAACCTCCTAGGACCTTGACTAGTGACAAAACCAGATGTTAAATTCAAATTGGACTACACAGCATTTTGTTACACGTCTTTGATAGACTCTCATTGTAGGGAATCACAGTTAAGATCTTAAGTGAATTCCGTAATATTCCACAGCTCATTGATTGTAGAGCTGGAGACTGCATCCTGGTCTCTAGTGAGTCTGGTCAAATGAAGTAAAGCAGAGATTTACCGAGAATTGTTTTCTTAAAATGGTCACATAATATTGAAATGCATCAGAGTAGGGAGAGAGTTCACTTCAGTTTGTGGAGCTGGGCAGGTTGCCAGCTCCTCAATGATCAATTTCTTTGATGAAAATACTTACAAAACATCCTCAGGTCAAAGACTCAAAAACTCTGATAATGGACGCTAATGCATCTAT
>RJWT010025142.1:0-16227 GCA_004365215.1 Cuniculus paca | reverse complement strand
GTTAATATATCGCTGTTCCATGACCCTTTTATACTGTGGACTAGGGAGAGGCCATGGTTTATTATTTCTGTTTTATGGATTATATCATTGAAACCTTAAACCTTAAATGGCTTCATTTTGACCTCAACATTTTAGTTCATGGAATCTATCCCAAGTAAATAGAGAAAGGGCTAAAGATTTCTTGACAGGAATGTTCATCGTGGTGTTATTTATTACACTAAAACATAAAGCAGAAATCCTGAATATCTAGTTTAGAATGTTTATTAAATAAAATATGATCTATTCATATGATGGAATTTGTTCAATAGAGAAATGACATTTTGAGAAGGCTTTTTCATGATACAATATTGAGTACAGACAGCATGACTTCAAGCTGTTTTTATAAGTAAAATTAAAAAATTTTAAAAATTTTGCACATCGTATACTAAAGCAAATAGACTATAGTGCTTTCATTCAATTTCAATGGCTACATTATAGGATTTTAAAAAATTTCTCATTTAAGTAGAGCTATCTGTAATAATCCTTAATCGCTTCATTATTAGAGAAAGGAAAACCAAAATTTCTCAAAGAAATCAAAATATTTGTCTGTTAATTTAGCAAAAATGTATAAACCACTTCTATTTTCAACATTGAGATATTCTATACAGCATGCAAAATATTTCACAGAGAGAGAAATAGAGAAAGCATATTTTAATGACAGTAAATAAGTGACATAGACATATGCATATATACGTTAACATTTATGTATTAATTTTAATAATTTTTACTTTATTTATTTTTCTGTTTAAACTAGGATTCCCTAACCTTAACACTGTTTACATTTTGAACTGGATATTTCTTTTCTGTGGAGAGGTGGTTTTGTTCATTGTTGGATGTTTATAATATTCTTGACTCTATTTCTCTGTTTAAAGAAGCTAAAAATGTCTGCAGACACTTCCATGTATCCCCTGAGGCAATATTGCCCCTAGTTGAAAACCACTGGATTAAACAATAGGTGTGTGATTGTAGCTCATAAATATGTTAACTGAAAAATCTCAGTGGACTCATTTTCTAAATTATCTCATTTAGTCCTTGTGAAAATAATATTTATTTTCATTTTCTGTTGTTTTGGTTGTACTAGTTGTATCTACACAGTCAATCTTGTTTGATGATGTCTAATTCAAACAAATAACTATTTCAAAATTTAATTGACTGGAAGGGCTGGTAATTAACTGCTTATCTGATTTTAATCATTTTCCTCCCCAATCAGTTTATGTGTAGAAAATACTCAATCTAACACAACACAGAATATTCCAGCCAATGATTTATTCAGTTTTCATGGTGAAATAAGCATAGTTTGCTAATCAGAAAAACATCTGTGTGTAGTCTGCCTGGATAAGTTTGAGCAAATCACTGTTTCTCTTGGATATATTCTCTTCATGTCTAAATGATTGGAGTTAATATCAACATCTTCCAAAGATCTTGAGGATTCAACAGAAAATTATTACCATAGCATTGTGCTCATTATTTAGTTCATTGCTTTGCAGATGTGACACTAACTTTTAGGAGTACAAAGACACATTAAATTTTTTTACTGACTTTAAATAGTTCATACTGTTGGTATATAAAAGAGGCAAACAAATAGCTGTGTAAATTGTGCCTAATGGAGCCATCCATCTTGGGATTAATCAATTTAGTATATTTCAAACTTTGGTACTAAAATATGGAAAGTCTCACACAAACAGATATGGTTGTTCACAGTTATGACACATGGTTTCACTAGATTTTGTAAGATAATAGAAGAGGAACATACTTGATTTTGCTTCATGGAGTTAGAGCAGATGTAACAATGTAGTTGAGTCTCTGAAGATGTACCTGAAGGAAATGAGTTTCGATCAAAGGAAAGTGAGGTTTTAAGCCTAGAGGATTACAGAGTATACAATATGGGGTACAAATAATTATAGTGGAACATAGGGCAATTGTACTTGGGTTAGCAGAAATCAAGATTCAAGATATAATCTAGAGCTATAAAATTCTTACCTTTGAACTATATTAACTAACATTAACTTGGAAGTGACATAATCAAATGAGTTTGAGGAAAATGATTCTGATGATAACTATAAATTAGATTAATAATAAGTTAAAAAACCCAGAGTTCTCTTAGAAATTTGTTTCTAGATTGTGAACAGAAAAAAAAATGAACTTAGGAAAGAGTAAGGGGTATAGAATAAATAGGTCTATCCACACACTGTATTTCATAGACAGAGAGAATTTCAAGAGAATTTCTAGAGTCAGAGTTAAAACAGTAGAAAGGTAGAGCCATTATCAAAATTAAAAGATACAGAAAGAAATGAGACCGTATGTGGGGTTTGACGGGAACACAATTATATTATCATTGGTTATGTTGCATTTGGGGTGGTTGTGTGACTTCCTCCTAGTCATTGATGTCTAGTTATCAGTCAGAATTATAGGTGGGAGAGCTGAGAAGGAAGGTGGAGATAAACATTAAATTCTATCTTCATCAAAGTTATTTTTGACTCACTAGTTCTTGTGTGAGGGCACACCCTGAAGTCATGAGAGTTGGAAGGAAACTGTATTGAGGTTTGGGTTGCTAAGGACAATAATCCTACACTCATGGTGGGTCTTCACCCAGTCTCAAGATATACTGATTGTGCCTCTAACCATTCAAGGATTTTGACATGTTCAATTTTAGCAAAGTTTACGTGGATACTGATTGTACTCTATCTACTAGTTAGTTAAGAGAAAACTTTACAGGACTTGTTTCCACCAATATTACAAATAAAAAAAGAACAAAAAAAGCTTTGATTAAAGTTAGTGCAACCAGAGAAAAATAGGCAGCAACCAATTACCTCACATTTCCTAAAGAATCTCTTATTTTGTGTCTCGTTATTTGGGATAGGGTGAAAAGAGACAGCAACTAAAATCACCTTCGCATCGCTGGCCAAAAGCTGAGCTTCCTAAGTATAACTGAAGTAAGTCTAGCTCCTTTCTGAGCCAAGAATTAAAGCAGTGAATTCAGCCATCAATTCCCATTCCATGTGATGTGTAATCTAACAAATTTTCAAACAAGCACTCTGGAAACAATTAAAAGTAAGCTAGCTGCCCTGATCAAAGGTTGCTGATGTTTTAAATTGCCTTTTGGTCACCCACAAGTAGTCTTCCAGAATGCGCCTTGCCCTATCGGGACCTGGAGCATAAAAAACAGTTTTTTTGTCATTCCGCGCTCAGTGTGAGTTTAAGGCTGTGGGTCATTAGGAAGCAAACACATTAGGCCTAAAAAAAATAATTGTTTGGTTTATAGTCACTTGGGGCTTCAGCATGAATCAGACCTCAGCTGTGGTGGGTTAGAAGTGCATGTAATGCTCTATAAAAAGTTTGCTGATATGTCACTGTCAAAAGCATATGTGATACTAACTTCCCAAACAAACATTTGCAGTTAGTACCAATTTCAGAAAGACGAATACCATCTCATTTACAAAATGTACTTTGGATTTCCATACAAATCTGAGCTATAAACATGCTTCATGTATTCATTTCAGCTCTGCAAGTTCTCTGTTCTGATCACAGTTTGAAATTTGGTGTCACGGGTAATCTTTATCCAGTGACCAGAGATCCTGCACATTCGACAATGCTTGGGGGTGAGGGGGGGACTGAAGTCTGAGTCCATCCAAGAAACATTTAAATGCCTCTGTGACTTTAAACCAGATCTCTACTTTTGTCATAAATGTACTTTTGGTGCTGGAAACTTTTAATATGAAGCAACTATAAAATTTTAAAAGAAGAAGAAGAAGAGACAAGATCTACTGGCCTGCTGCCATGTCAGTAAACACACACTCATGCAGTTGTAACGATGGAGGAAAATCTAACTCTCCAGTCCAAACTTTACAGAAGAGGAGAGTGTGGCCAAAAGAATTTCAGAGAAATTGCTTATGGTCTCATAGTTAATTAGTGACATATCCAAGACTGGAACATGGGTGTTTGAGTTCTCTTGTAGTAATCTTTCCAAAGCACCATATTGCCTCCATAGTAAAGATAAAAGTTAAAAAAATAAATCCAAGAAATATTATCCATGCTAAAAAGATAAACTACATTTCATCTGTGTATATAAGCAAATTACAAGCACCTAGAATTTACAGAATCACTGTGATTAGCTATATTTGGTTTCAAAATTTCTTAACTTGCTTAAATACAAATATTGCAGCTATTGAAAAATTCTGTGAAACATAATAAATTACGTGGTAGCTGGAACTAAAGACCCCAATTCTTCATTAGCCTTGAGGACTATTTTACCTCTATAGTCTTGCCATGGCTTATGGTGAGTATTCTTCCCTCCACCTTTGGGCTATGACTTGTTTGGGACAAATAAAAGTTTTCCAAAGGATTTAGGTATTATTACACGTGTTGGCAGAGACCTCGGTGGAGCTTGAACATTTCCTACTTACTTTTTGCCATTTCCTATGAGAACACAGAGAAGGTAATGACTGGGACAAACCCTAATCAGAGTCAAGTGCAGCCAACATCAGCCTACATTAGCAGAACTATAGGTGATCACAAATGTGTAAATGAGAAAACATCGTTTATTGTGAATATGTTTAGTAGTTGTTGGTTAAGCAGCATTAATGGGACAAGAGTGACTGGAGCACGCATTTTCATGGTGAATTCACTTGTGTTGGATTTCCTTTTTTGTTTAAGACAAAAAATCAAGTCTTGAGATCCAAGATCCATAGGTGGGCCAAAGTGAGCCGTGCTGAGGTCTCTGTGACCCTTAATCCTGATATGACAATTTCATTGGATTAAGAAATGCCTAGCAGGTTAATAAAGCAGACTCCTGGGTGTGTGCAAGTGGTTCATGGAGGCAGGACCTTCCATACTCTATGCGTGGCTTCTCAGCCATTCCTTTCTAGAACCTTTGCTCTATGCTGCATCACGGTTGCCAGGAGCTACCTTGCTCCTCCATATCCTTTTGCCATGATGTTTCTGACTTCATGCCAGCTGATGCAGGACTGAAACTGTGAGTCACAATAAGCCTGTCTTATAAGTTGTGGGTGGTGAATATTTTGTGCCAGTGATGAGAAAGTGACAAGTACAGTTTTCATTTATTCAATTTTTGCTAATTTTATGTCACTGAACGATTAAAATTGATTCATTTGACAATAATTCTCATTTACAGTTTTCTTTACAAAGTACTTTGAGACTGAATGTGTTCCCTCAGAATTCAAAGACCAAAGTGATCAAAGTAATGATATTTGAATTAAAAATTTACCAACAAAGAAAAGCCCAGGCCCTGACAGATTCATGGTTGAATTCCACAAGAAGTTTATAGAAAAACTAATGCCACTAATGCTAAAATTCTTTAAGGAAATTGAAGGGGAAACAATGCTTCCAAAATCATTTCTGGAGGAAAATATTACCCTGATTCCAAAACAAGACAAGAACCCAACTGAAAAAAAGAAAACTACAGGCCAATCTCCCTAATAAACATAGATGCAAAAATTCTCACTAATATATTGACCAACAGAATGCAGCAATCATCAAGAAGATTACACACCATGACCAAGTTTGATTCATAATAGGGGGTGCAAGCATGGTTCAGTATATGTAAATCAATAATGTAACATACCATATTAACAGAACCAAAGACAAAAATCACATGATCATCTCAATAGATGCAGAAAAAGCATTTGACAAGGTCCAACATCCACTCATGATAAAAACCCTACAGAAAATTGGAATGCAGGATCTTTATCTTAATCTGATAAAAGCCATCTATGACAAGCCAATAGCTAACATCATACTAAATGGTCAAAAACTGAAAGCTTTCATTCTAAAATAAGAAACAAGACAAAGTTGTCCATTATCACCTCTCCTATTCAGTATAGCTCTGGGAACATTAGCCAGAGCAATTAGGCAAGAGAAAAAATTAAAAAAATAAAAAGTAGAGCCAAGCCTGGTGGTGCACGCTTGTAATTCCAGCACTTTAGGGGCTGAGACAGGAGGATCGTTGTGAGTTTGAGACCAGCCTGGGCTACAAAGTGAGCTCAAGGCCAGCCTGAATGGCATAGTGAGAACCTGTCTCAAAAAGACAAGTGCCGGGGATTTAGCTCAGTGGCCTAAGCTCTTGCCTGGCAAGCATAAGGTCATGAGTTCAATCCATGGTGCTGTAAAAACAAACAAACAAACAAAAAACAGTAAGGATAGGAAAGGAAGAATTTAAATTATCATTATTTGCAGATGACATGATACTCTACATAGAAGACTTCTACTAAAAGGCTTATAAATTTAATAACCAAATTCAGTAGTGTAGCTAGATACAATGTCAAAACTCAAAAAATCAATAACATTTTTATACACAAGCAACAAACTCACAGAGAGAGAGATATTAGGGAAACCACACCTTTATAACAGCAACGAAATAAATGAAATACTTAGGAATCAATCTAACAAAAGAAGTAAAAGATTTATACAATGAACACTACAGTGTTCCATGAAAGGGGATCAAGGAAGATATCATAAAATGGAAAGATATCTTTGCTCTTGTATAGGAAGAACAAAAATAGTAAAAATGGTCATAGTCCCAAAACTGTTATACAAATTTAATGCAATGCCAATCAAAATATCATTAACATGCTGCACAGAGTTAGGCAAAACATTCCTAAAATTCATTTGGAACCAAAAGACACCTAGAATAACAGAAGAGAAGTAATTCAGGGCAGCAGAGTCAGGGGGCATCACAATTTCTGACCTAATTATATTCCAAGGATACTGTGATAAAATCAGCATGGTATTAGCAAAAGTCAGACTTGAGGATCAGTGGAACAGAATAGAAGATGCAAACGCTATTACAAACACACTAAACCACCTTATCCTTGACAAAGGAGCCAAACATGTTCACTGGAAGAAAGATAGTCTCTTCAAGAAATGGTACTGTAAAAACAAAAAAAAAAGAAAAGAAAAAAGAAATGGTATGGAAAAAAACTGGCTTTCCACATGCTGAAACCTAAAACTAGACACATGTCTATCACCATATGCTAAAGTAAAAATGGATCAAAGACCTAAGTATTAAAACAGAAACACTAAATCTACTAGAAGAGAAAGTAGTTAGAAAACTTGAAGACAAGGGTGTAGATGGAGAGTTCATGAACAAAACCCAGACTGCACAGGAAATACTTCAAAGAATCAGTAACTGGGATCTCATCTTACTAAAAAGCTTTTGCACAACAAAAGAAACCACCAACAAAATGAAAAGACAAGCCACAGAGTGGGAAAAAAATTATAGTCAACTATCCCTCACACAATGGAATTGTATCCAGAGCTTATAAAGGTTTGAAAAAAATCAGGTCCTCAAAATTCAAAGACCCACTCCAAAAATGGACATCTGAAAAAGCCGGGCATGGTGGCACATGCCTGTAACCCCAGCACTTGGGAGGCTGAGGCAGGAAGATCTTTGGGAGTTCGAGACCCACCTGGACTACAAAGGGAGCTCAGGGCCAGTCTGAACTGCATAGTGAGACTCTATCTCAAAAAGACAAAAAAAAAAAAAAATATATATATATATATATATATATATATATATATATATATATATATATAAAGTTGGGCTTCTGAGATGAACATACACTTTTCAGATGAGGAAATACAAATGGCAATAAATATCTGAAAAAATGTTCATCATTGGTCATTTGAGAGATGCATTTTAAAACAATACTGAGTTTCTATCTCACCTCAGAAAGAATGGTTACCACCAAGACATCAACCAATAACAAATGCTGGTGGGGCTGTTGGGGGAAAAGGAACTCTTCTCCACCATTGGTGGGAGTGTAGACTGGTAGAACCATTGTGGAAATCAGTGTGGAGATTTCTTTAAAAACTAGAAATAGAGATCTCATTGGACCTAGCTATTTCCCTACTGGGAATCTTCCCAGAATAATTAAAAGCATCATACCACAGTGATATATGTGCACCCACATTTATAGCAGCGCAATTTGTAATAGCTAAATCTTGTAAGCAACCCAAATATCCATCAACCAAGGAATGGATAAAAAAGATGGTTTTTAAAAAATATATAATGGAATACTACTCAGCCATAAAGAAAGATAAACTTGAGACTTTTATAGGTAAATGGACGCAAATTGAGACCATGCTCGTAAATAAAACAAATGAGATCAACATGTGTAAAGATTGTATTGTTTCACTAGGGTGAGAATCTAAAAGAGTAAACAAGATCCAAAATGTACAATAGATATTGTAAATAGGGAAGAAACTGTTCAAAAAAAAAAAAGAAAGACCATGATGGGAGAAAGGGAAAAGGAAGGAAGAGAAATGAAAAGAATATATATACACACAAGACACTTAAAATAGTTATACACCTGGTTCTCTTGATTCACTGAAGGGAAAGTTTTGTGCTAGTAATTTTCTGGACAATGTTTCATCACTATATCTTGTACTCTGAACAACTACTGTGAGTATAACAATACACAGTGTGTTGGTTATTATTACTCTCCTACTAGCCTGTTTGGAAACTGTTTTATTGTTATATTTTGACTGTTTTCTTTTAAAATAAAATTGTTTAAAAAGTGATGACATTTGGAAATAGAGTATTTACAAAGCAATTAGATGAGGGCACAGGGATCCTTAGAAAACTAGAGTCTCTCTCTCTCTCTCTCTCTCTCACTTTCTCTCTCCCCTCTCCCTCCCTCTCCCCCTCTCCCTCTGTGAGTGTGTGTGTGTGTGTGTGTGTGTGTGTGTGTGTATGCTTCTCCTCTGTCTTTCCATGTGAGGTCACAGGGAGTCAGCATCCATGTGCTGACCAGGAAGAGAGCTGAAGTCCTGATCTTGTTTCCTCACTCTCCAGGGCTATGAAACATAAAACACTGTTATTTAAGAAACATTCTCTGATGTTTTGCTATAGAAGCCCAAAGGGACTAATACATGATTCAATGATGATCAAGTGTTGGGAATCATAAATTCTGAGGTTCTAACCTCTAGCACTTTACAGCTTGCATTCGAGGTACATTTTCAAGGAGATGCTGTCAAGGTACATTTTGCCCAGAGTCATATTTCTCAGATTGTTTTGTCATTTTTAATCCTTTTATTAGCACAAGTTTGCAGTACATAATGGTTACATTCCTCATGGGGAGTTGATGCATGTACATATCTCATCTTAATACTTTTTTCACTTCCATCTTTTGGTCTCCTTTCCTTTTTGTAAATCTCCCTACGCCCTATTATCTATCTTTTATTTTGGCCTTTATTTATTCTTTGGATTTCTCATATTGAGAAACTACGTGATATTTAAAGTTGTGTGTTTTATATGTTTCAGTTAATATTGTGGTCTCAAGGAGAATTCATATTTTACAAATGACTGAAGTCTATCCTTCTCTACGACAGAATAGTTTCCTACTGTGTGTAAATACATTTTCTCTATCCATCTGCTAATGGGCATGTAGACCCCTCCTATGACTAGCTGTTATGAATTACATTGCTATAAATATTATATATATATATATATATATATATATATATATATATATATCACTCTGATAGGGTGCCTTTAACTCTTTTAGGAGGAAACTTGGAAGAGGATTACCTGGGTCAAATGAAATTTCTAATTTTATTTTTTTTTTAAAGAATCCCCATACTGATTCCTATAATGATTTTACTAATGTAAATTTCCACCAGCAATGTAGGAAGGGTTTTTTTTTTCCCTGTAGGTTGGCCAGCATTTTTAAAAAAAATTTGATTTCTTTATGATAGCTCTTCTTTCTGGAGGAAGATGGAATCTCAGTTTAATTTGCATTTCTCTAACAGCAATGTTGAATAATTTTCATTTATTTCTTAGCCATGTGTACCTCTTATGAAAGGCATCTATTCATTTCAATTGTCCATTCCCATAGTTATATTTACTGGCAACCTCACTGCTCCGCCCTTCGATAATCTTTTGAATGAGTATCACGAAGTCAGTGACATGCAGTGCCGAGAAATGAAGACTTTCAGGACGCCTAGATAAGTACACATCTTCCCTGGACCTTTCCAGTCCTCCTACCCTGTGTTCCCTTCTGTTTAGAAACAGTGTAATATGTTTTTTGTTTTCTTTTTTCTAGTTTGTTGTCTTTTTGTCTCTCCATAACAAAAAATTTCTGAAACTATAAACAATTGCTTTAGGTTGTGATGAGTTGGGAGACACCAGGAACAGAAGCTCAGCACCAATAATTCTTTTCTATATTATGAGGATTAAGTCATATGGGGTATATTTTTTGATATTTCTTCTTCATCTGAGTTTATGGAAAGATCAAATAGATAAATGCATGACTCTTTTTCCAATCAGATAATTGATGAAATTCACTATCTTGGTATCAAAGAACAGATCTTGTCATTAGGATGAAAATTTAGCAATTCAATGTGAAAATCACCACTGTGTGAAAGGCAGCCCTGATGAGTGCAGTATGTCTTGGGACTTGAGAATTTGATTGGAGAGTCCTGCAAGAAGAATGTGGCATGCTAGCATTGAAATTGGAACCACAGGTGGCAAGAGGCCTGTAGGGTTTGGCAGCTGGACGGTGGAGGAGAGGTAGGTGTTTCATGGTGGTAACATGGTACCTTCAAGGAGAGGTCTTGCCTTAGTGCAAAGATGAAAATATCTAACCAGAAACCTTGGGCCATAGTTAGTATATTTTAAATATGAATGCAAATATCTTAATATTAGCTCTTAATTCACTTATTGAAACCTACTCTTTCTGGGACTATCTGGCCTTCTTTCATTCCTGCAACAAACCTCTGTGGCAAACAGTATTTTTAAATTGTTCTTTACAGAGGAAAATGCAGTTAAAAAGGTTAAGTAACTTATTCAAACTTATCTGACAGCATTCAGCTAGAAAGCAGAGAAGCAGAATAATTCATCCAAATTGGTTTTCTCATTTGGTAATATGTAACATCGAACATTTTCCAGCCCTTTGCCAACCTTGGAATGCATTGTGAACAAAAGCAACAGATGTTTACCTTTTGGACCCGCATTTAAGCAGAATCTTAAGTTCAAACACAGGCTTCTGGCCACATGACCCTATGGTTTCAGCAATTAATTTTAAGTGAGAGAAAGAATAGGAATGGATAGGGTGAGACTAGAAGGGACCAAGGAACAATTAGCAAATGCTGTTCTCCAGACCAAAAAAAAAAGCATGAGGAATTGCCATACTTTTTTCCATAGTGGTTGCACTAGCTTACTAAACCCATACCCCTGAAAAAGTTAAAAAATTAAACTATAGTAATACACGTACACTCATGTTCATAGCAGCACAACTCACACTAGCTAAGTTTTGGAATCAGCCTAGATGCTCCTAGGACTGGATAGAGAAAAGGCAGTGCTCACACATAATGAAATATTGCTCACCTGCAAATCAGAATAAAATTATGGCGTTTGCTGGAAAATTGATGGAATCAGAGACCATAATGTTAAGAGATACACATCAAATACAGAAAGTTAAATATTAAATGGTTTACTGTACATGTGAATCATAAATACAAATAAGGAAAAGAGTTAAACAAGGAAGAGACAAGTGGAAACAAACAGGCAGACTTATTGGAGATGGGGGAGAAGATCAGGGAAGGGAGGAGTATGGGAAGGGAGGTAAAGAAATAGAAAACGATCAAAATATGCTACACCCACATGCTAATCACCAAAATGAATGTAACTATGACATATTGCAAACACACACACACACATGCACACAGACACACACACAGGAATTCAGAAACTAAATAGAAAAAACAATTAAATAGTCGACCTTAAAAATTAAAAATTAAATCCCAGTTTTTCATTAAAAAGCATGTGGAAGTAATTATTTGCTTTCTCCCAACAACTACAAGGTAGACGTTAATTCATCATCTAAGTGGCTCACTCAACAAATATTTATTGAGTATTTGCTTACTATAATTCTAGCCCTGTTTAAAATGCCAGAGATACAGGAGTGAACATGACCAAACGGGTACTGAATGAGTAATACAGATATTCCAGATTGTAACCATGGCTGTGACAAAGAATGATGGGGTTTTGAAAGCAGAATTAGGAAGGGTGTCATGGAAGAGGAACTCTGAGAAAGGGATATTAGGACAAAAACATATCTGTGGAACTTTTATTCCGGGTAGAGGTAAGAGGAAATAAAGGTTCTAGGCAGAAAATATTAAGTATGGCTCACAAAGATAACTGGGGTCTGAAATTCAGGAAGCATATAAGACTTGACCTAGGATGAAAGAGAGGTAGCAGCCTGATCATACAGCAGCTCACTGGTTAGAGCTAGGAATTGTGAATAGAGGAGAGGAGGGACAGTTTCTTTTTAGATTACTGTAGTTTCTCTCTACGATCACCAACATTGGACATAAACACTAACAGGATACACTTGACCTTCAGGAGACAAATAGCAACCTCCCCCATGAAGCCCAGGAGGAGAATCCCCCGAGCAGGGTTACTGTGCTGCTATTGTAATATGTACTTTTCGGTCAACACTGGGGGAGTGCACAGAACTAGCTGAGTCCAGGAGTTCTATTTTATGTGTTTCACATGGCTTTGTGGCAGAACAGTGCATAGCCCTTTGTTGATAAGATCATTAATGGCTTTTCTAGTTGTTATTAATTGTTTTTCTACATTTATAAATTGTGACTCTGTAAACTGGCCCCAGGGTATGAGTACAAAAATTGAACTTTGATTATAATAAGTAAAGTATTATTAACAAAAGCAATTAGAGTTAATAGCTTCAAAGAAGGAAAACAAAATGATAGCCTTTAGTGCTTTCCCACTGGGGAAACCAGATTAAATCACTTGCAGAAAAGAAAAATCTTTATTTTTGGCCCCACCAAACATTGTAAAATGATGTTGCCTTTGCATATTTCTACCCCCTTTGCTGAAACTAAGTTTTGAGCTGAACAAAGTTATTGCTAATTAGTTCCTCTGATGAAAGGCCCAATTGTAGAATTCAATGCTTTAATTTAGGTAGTATTTGAGGTATACATGATGACTTTCAGAGACTTTGTCTGACTTTACCTCCATCTTCCAAAACTTGAAGATAGACAGAAATAAAAGCAGATCATTCTTTGTTGTTTTCTTTCTTTCTTTCTTTCTTTCTTTCTTTCTTTCTTTCTTTCTTTCTTTCTTTCTTTCTTTGTCTTTTTGAGACTGGGTCTCACTATGCAGTTCAGGCTGGTCTCGAACTCACTTTGGAGCCCAGGCTGACCTTAAACTCACAACCATCCTCCTGTCTCAGCCTCCTGAGTGCTGGGATTACAAGTGTAAACCACCACATCTGGCCAGATCATCATTTATTCAGGATTATTTTATGTATTACCCTGAAATTTATGAACTAAACAAACAATGTTGGGATATATTGAAACAATTTGTCAAAGAATTAAGAAAAAAATTATACTTTATTAGATTTCTTGTGCATGAGAGTTTCTGCTAGGTGCAATGCCATGTTTGCCAGCGTGACCAGAGAGGCTATGAGCAATTGTACCGCTCAAATTTTCCCCGGGAAAGTGAAGCTCAGAAAGGTGAAGGGATTTGCATCTAATCACAAAGCCGTTACAGGAGACATGTTATTTGAAGTTAGAACTCTCTGTCTCCAAAATTCACTTTCTTACCAAGAAACCTCAAGTCTACTTTATGCAGAGTTTCACTTTTCAAATAACAAGCTACTCATGCTGAAGGCAAAGAGGTCAGAGTGTCTGCTGTGAGCTCTGTTCCCAGCTCCCTTCTCATGTAGCAATCTGCATTTCCCCAGGACTGAGCAGCCTGGCCATTTACAGGACTTTAATCACAATGTTACAAACTGTACTTCACTGAATTATCCCTTTGCCTGTTCCCATAGTTCCCAACAGAGTCTTCTCACTTCTCTTCTGGAGTCCAGGTCATGAGTTCATGGACATGCCTGTCAGCTGGGCACCCTCCCAGAGTTTCTTAGTTTCCTTATCTGCTCCAGCTCCCTTGTGAATGCCCCTTGCAGTTTTGAGGCAACCAACAGCCCAGCACATTGTCACAGACCAGCCATGCACCTAGTGTTTACAGGAGGAAGCGGCTACACGGTGCATAACCATTCTGCCTCCCTTGCATTCTGATATATCCGGAAAACATGCACAAGTGGCCTAAAAGGAATTAAATTATGGACTTACGTACATTATAAATGGCACCCCTAGTCTTTACCCATGGTTGAAGGGTGTACCCTAAGCCATCTGTACTATATCTAAAAAGCCCTATGATAAAAGGCAGGTCTCCAATGTAGGGATGATTTTATTAGTCCTCCAACTCTACATGAAGAAGTTTGAAAACAGAGAGAACAGACATCAGCACTAAGCCATGTGTGGTTGGCTTGGCACTTGGAGAATGATCACAAAGGGATCACTTTTTCTCTGAGGTTATGTAGTTCAGTGTGTATGTGTGAAAGAAACAGAGAGACAGAGAAACAGAGAGAGACAAAGACAGAGATAAACACAGATAATGCAATTGAAGGTATGGCCCAACTATGTTTTCCATGTGGAAATTGCACGTAGTAATTAAATACCAACCAAATATACAAAAAACAGAAATCAAATCAGGCCTCATCAATGCCACTCACCAGGGTTTCCATCACCATGTTCTCTGCAAGCTTCCTGGTCAGGGAATCTCAGTCTTCAGATTACTGTGGTGAAAACTGTTCTGACCTGCATGACTCTGCCTTACCTGTTTCCAGAAGCAGCATACATACATAGGCATCTGAAGGCATCTTTGGAAAGTCTGTTAGAGTCTCTTCTCCCTATGGTTTGGACCCAGTGCTCACAGTAAGAGAGAGAGCTGATCCATTCCATAGTAACCTGGAGACTTCACAAGGTACTCAAGGTTCCAATTGTCTCCTAGGTAAGACAGTTATAGGCCTTCTCCTTCGGTCCTGCACATGAGTTCAAGCAAACAAAGCCTTCTAGATCTTCTCTGTACCTAAAACCTATGGTCATTCAAACCCAGTGCTTGGCAAAGGTTGGATGGCAGTCAACTCTGAGATGCTTTCCCTTTTCCTTTCTAAGAAGATCCTCCTACCTTTTTCTTCACCTAGGTCCTTCTGCTCAGTCCACCTGATATCAATGCTATTTTCCACTTTTCTTTGCTCCCTCTTTTATTTTCAGTAATGTCATTCCAGTGTCCTTTATCTGGGGGAAAGAACACTTACAAACAAAATGTATGACAGGACTCAAATCAGAACAACATTTATTGCATCCTGATCTTACTTCCTTTATTCTCTACCCCAAAACCTATCTGATGCAAACACTACTCCATCCTCTAGTTAGCTTTACTCCTTTCTGTTTATTATCCAGCCCTTAGGGTCTGTTTTCTCTAAAACAGTTACCCAGAACACAAATAATTACAGCTCATATGTCTTCTTCAAAGCACCTACACCACCATGGAGAAGTGGTTTTATGAATTTCTGAAGTCAGGTAAGATTTGTGATATAACTGGGTTATGAACCAGATAACTTGTTTGATAGAGCATCCTTTCTGAGCCTGAATTCCACCTCTGCAATGTACACATAACATCATATTGAGGTAATCATTTATTCTCCCTCTGCCTCAGTCTCCTTACCTTAAAATAGAAATACTATTAGTAGACATGCTATACGTGCAGTATGTCATGAGAATGAACTGAGATAGTATGTTTTAATAGTCTTAGAATTTGCCTGGCGAAAACTAAGTGCAAATGACTTTGTTTATATTAAATGGTCTCAATGGATGGTTTAAGTAATAAATGAGGTGGAGTGGAGACTTCTCCTTTTTCCCTGTCCATAAAGAGATGATATTTGAGATTTAATAGACAAGCATTTCAAAAATAGATGAGTTGTGGAAGGATGTTTAGGCAGGGCTGATCATGTGCCCAAGGATGAAATACTAAATGATAGTTCTTCAAACACTGTGTGAGATGTGGGGTGAGACTGAAGTGTAGGGAGATATAAAAAATGGCAGAAGGAAAGAATCATGTGAAATATTCTGAGGCAAGCTCTTAGAGGATTTCCAGATACCATGGAATTCTCAGATACCATTGTGCTCACCATGTGGAAAACAATGTTTGGGTGAGTGTTGAGCAGGTTTGTCATGGCTGTAGTAGCAGTTTAATGTTTTTTAACTTTAAAAGTCATGGGTTGCAAAAAAAATCATATATATATGACTTTATATACATATATATATATAAATATTTCTTCTCCTTCTCCTCCTCCTCTTCCTTCT
>RJWT010025141.1:0-14410 GCA_004365215.1 Cuniculus paca | reverse complement strand
GACAGCTGTGGGATGCTTGCAGCCAACAATGAGCAGCTGAGGGATGGGTGGATCCACGGGGCAGTAGCGAAGTCCACTGCACAGGTGAGATTCTGAGCTGCGTTCTGATCTGATTTATCCCGCAGAGAGCTGTGGCACCCATTCAGGTGAAAACGGAAATCCATGGAGCTAACGGACAGGCTCCTCACCACAGTCAGGAACGGTTTGAAGCTGCACTAGCATATAAATTGACCAGACCCCCCCCCAAAAAAAAAAACAAAAAAAAGCAAAAAAAATATAAAAAGACTAAAGAGAAAATAATTTTTTAATTTACAGATAAATCACAAAGTATTCTCCATTAAATAAATCTTCCTTCTAAAAACTGAATTTTTGTAATTTGAATATTGAGCACACCACCAACATAAAATAAAATGATTTCTTTGTTCCTGGTATTAATTTTTATTTTCTCCAAAGAACTCACGTAAAACGCATTTTAGAACTTCCTGTTAAATTGTTCAATAGCAAAAGACAACACAAAGTATTCCACCTCTATTTTTCTCAAGTTTATTTGTTGATAAAAAAGATTATTCTGGTGGCTGAACAACAACGTAAGTATGACGAGAAATGAAATTTAGTTACATTTTTTAAAATTTCTGAAATTCCTTATTGAACAATGAGTTTCTGGCTGTTGAAAATAAGAACTATCATCTTGTGATATCACAACCTTTAAATGGCACACAAATCTGTGTTATCCCACACACAGAATCATTCTCTGAATAAAACTGAATTATATGTTGACGGTGAGATATGTATCTATTTTTTCCAGGTATGCTGTTTCGAATGCACATGTATTATTTAGAGGTACTATTTTGTTTCATGGAGCATTGTTTCTAATGAAAATCTAACCCCATGTCATTTTTTTCCCAATAACTAGAGCTCTTAGTTTTCTTCTTTTCAGCTATTAAAAGTTGGGGCGAGTTCTTAAATCATCTTCCCCAAGTACTACTGTAAGTCTTTTGTATATGATATTTAAAAATTTTTTTTGTGTCAAATATTTTGACTTGCTGAAACCAGAACATCCACATATTGGCAATTGTAAATAAGAAATCCTGAAGTGATTACAAGTCACAAGAGTCTAGTGTGCAATCCTGTACTGTTAGATCTTTCTCTAAGCAGATGACTTGGGTGTACACATTAATATCCATCTTGTTTTGCGTTGGCTTCTTAGTATTTATGCTACACAGGAGTCTCAAGTATTGATTACAAGTCATATGAAATTAGACTGATATGAGTATGCTTCCTTCCATCTTCTCTCCAAAAATGAATTACGCGAGAAATTTAAGGTTAATGAAGCAAGCTCATTATAATACGTCTCTGCTGGGTATGTCTTTCACTTTAGTAAGGTAATTAAGAAAACTTGACAGGTGGGAGCATACCATATGAAGCATACATCTATAACTCAGCTTGTGTCCATGTACGCTTATAACACTAGGTTAGGAGAAAAAGCTTCTGTTATGATCATATTAGTCCACTCAGTACAATCCACTTTACAAACTAAAACACTTTAGTAACACTAACAAGTGGTTAATCTGAATTTTGATTTTAGTTTCTAGTCAAAACAGAAAAGCCAAGGTCTCCTAAATGAATTGGTAAACCTTCCAAAATTAAGAATAGAGCTATTTTAATTATTATTTTAGGCTAATAATATAGGTAAGACTTCTGATAAATGATTGTGTGTGTGGGATAACCCAGATTTGTGTGCCATTTAAAGGTTATGATATCACAAAATGATTGTTCTTATTTTCAACAGCCAGAAACTCATTGTTCAATAAGGAATTTTGGAAATTTTTAAATATGTAACTAAATTTCATTTCTCATCATGCTTCTATTGTTGTTTAGCCACTAGAATAACTTTTTTATCAAAAAATAAAATTGAGAAAAATAGAGGTAGATTACTTTGTGTTGTCTTTTTCTATTGAACAGTTTAACAGTAAGTTCTACAATGCATTTTATGTGAGTTCTTTGGAGAAACAGGTTAGGTTGGGCGTGGGGGCACATGCCTTTAATCTCAGCACTCATGAGTTTGAGGCAGGAGGATCACTGTAAGTTCGAGGCCAACCTAGGCTACATACTGAGTTTAAGACCAGCCTGAATTACATAGAGAGCCTGTCTCAAAAATCTCAAAAGCAAATTATTAACAGGTTATATGTATGCCTTGAAGTAATAAAAATGCACCTCTTAAAACTATTTTTTTAAATTCTGTATTATTTCTATCCTTTTTTGTTTTGTTTTTTAAAATTAAAAAAAAAAAACAACTGTATTCCACACCCTACAAAAATAGACAAGTGGTAAAGCCTTTAGAGGATACTAACAAAATGCCCTGTATAATGTGGCCCACAGTGATCTGGCCTTTTCTTGGCAGGAGGAGCAATGATCTTCTATAGTACTTGAACATTTTTTTTTCTAACTTATAGACATGTATCTTTGATGATTACGTCCTGTATTTTTCATACACTCCTTAAAGTAATGTAAGAAAATATTGTTTAACAAGGAATAGCTTTACTACCTATAGAAAATGGAATGTTTCTAGTAGAATTTACTAGATTTAAGGATTTAAGCATACAACCATGATGCACCTAAAAAATAAATTGAAAGATACTTTACACATTCCAAAACTTTAGTTGTTTATAGAGAAAAAAACATGCAGTATACCTAAAATCTAATGGCAGCGAATATAATTTAAAAAGATGATTTCATCCTGAATAACAGGAAAGAAATCCAAGAGGTATGTGATAAAGTTCGAGTGTGAGACATGAGAAAGAGACTATTTTACACGATTGCTCTTATCTGAAGCAAAGTTCACAATAATCTTAGCTTCATTGCTTATTATTTCTGGGAGACCATTTTTTAGATTTTATAAAAGAATACCTCAGTGATGGCCAGAGTGACGGAACTTGTGAGAGGTCACCAGGACTTGCTACTTTATCTTCAGAATAGAGAGATCTTGGCAGTAGACAAAGACCACCTATCTTGCCATTTCTTTAGAACTGAAATTGGGTAAAAATCAAGAGATCAAAGTGAGGGGGTGGTGTGAAACCCCAAGACTTACTGGATGATTTGAGGAAAAGCTGGCTTTGGCAAAGATGCAAACAGATAATGTTTGTGTTTTTATTTTTGTTTTTGTTTTCAGAACCCATAATCACACTCAGAACCTCACGCCTGCTAGGCAGGCACCATGCCGATGAGCTATACCTCCAGTCCCTGCAAACATAACTTCTTGAAGCTTACAGTTTTTCCTGCAGTTTATTGCCACCTCAGTGCTTCCTACTTTAAATCTCCATGGTATTTGTCCAGCTTGGAAAGGTGCACAGTAGAGCTGGATGTCAAATATTGAAAGCTCATGCCAGGTCCAGTCATCACGAGCCTGTGCAGTGCACCAGTGTGTCCCGCTGGGCTGCTGGGATTCTGTTTATCCTGTTAGTCCACACTGCTGGATCTAAGCACACATTTCCTTCTTTGATTGCAGTTCAGATTCTTCTTTGTGACTCAAAAATGGGTTTATAGTTATCTAATGGAAAACGAGACAAGGAGCCTCTGATCATGTATGACTTCTGGGACTAAATCCTAGAAATTATACACTGAAAATATGTTCCAAAATTGTTATTTTCAGAGAGGAAAATGGCAAAACATCATCTATTCATTCATTTTCTTATGAAAAACCAGATCAAAACATCTCTACCCATTTGGATGATTACCAGTAGTATTTGAACACCTAATCAATACTTCCCTGCCAAAGCATGTGCCTTCTTTCCACCGCCGCAGGCATCTAGAAGGGCCCTCTATGAGTTAATTGCTTCTTCTAATGAATAAATCGTTCATGAACTGCAACAGTCTTCATGAGTTTTTTATTAATTGGATAACATCATGAATGTTTTCCTATCACTATTTACTCTAGCTTTCAAAACTCATATTTTGCATTTTGCCAAATTTCCAAATTATATAAATATAGTGGGTTTCCCTTTATGATGTAACATGTGTGACAGTTAAGTCCCTTAGTTATCAACATATTTATAAATCTTCTATTTTAATTTCCAGAGTCTGAAATCAAGGTGCCGTAAAAAGAATTAAAATCAATGATTTCTTCTGAGATATTGACAATAGATTTCTACTCATTTCACTTGAATATCAAGAAAACTAAGAAAGAACTGCTACGCTTTAAAGTGTCAGGAAAGTTAATGCAAAATGAGAGCAACATAACAACAAGCAACCTTTCCCTGTCACCTTGTAATTGCTCTTTTATTCTATCAGTTTAAATTTGTCTCCTCACTTTCATACACTTGAACTTGCATTGTTTATTTAAATTTCGGTGGTATTTGAGCCCCTCATCTGTTAAGTGGATTATAAAACAGTGGTGTTGGAAGACTAGGTTAGATAGCAAATATGAAGAGAAAGCACACTGCAGACTTTAATAAATGAAGGTCAGCCCCTTTATTTCTCCTATTCTTCGTATGAAGCCTTCCACCCTCTCCCCATATGCATCATCCTACAAGTGCTGCTCTAACATTTGTGTGGGTTTTTTTTTCCCCATTAGGTTTGTATAGTCTTCTGCTGATTCATTTTCCTTCATGCATTTTCCTAAATAAGATTACCAATTAATGTACTAAATTTCTAAATCTTGGTTTTAAAACAATTGTTGTTATTCAAATTTATTTTAATTTCTTTTTCTTTTTTCAGTACTAAGGATTGAGCCCAGGGTTTTTCACTGTACTAAATCACTGCCTTCTTTATTTTGACACAGGATTTCACTAAGTCACTGAGTTCCTCAGGCTATCCCCAAACTTGCATCCCTGCTTCAGTCTCCTGGAATACTGGGATTACAGGTGTGTACCACAAAGCCTGGTAGAATGTCAGAACACCCAGTTTTTTAATTTTTTAATTTTCATTAGTACATTTTTAGGACAAGATGATTATATTCATCATGGGGACTTTGTATATATGCATAATAAATCTTAATATTTTTACTTCCCCTTCTCGTTCCCCACCCCCTACCTCATCCCTCCATCTTCTCACTTGCAGAAGATTTATCTCCCTGTTTCCTATTGCTCAGCTTTTATTTTGCTCTTTAAATTATTAATACTTTGGGTTTCTCATGTAAGAGAAATCATCCACTATTCAAGTGTGTGTGTCTCATTTATTGCACTTTACATTGTGATCTCAAGGTGCACCCATTTTCCTTAAAATGGCTCATATTTTTCCTCCATTATTGCAAAGTAAATATATTCCAATGTATATAAAAATCACATTTTCTTTATCCATCATCTGTTAATGTGCATATAGGCCACTTCAATGATTAGTTATTATGAGTTGCACTGGTATTAATATGAGTGTGCATGTATTTCTGTAATACAATGTGTTTAACACTTTTAGGAAGATGTCTAGAAGTGGAAGAGGTAGATTGAATGGAATTTCCATTTTAAGGGTTTTTTTCTTTTTAATCTTCATACTGATTTCAACAGTGGCTGTACTAGTTTATATTCCAACCAACAATGTAGAAGCATTCCATTTTCCCAGTAGCCTCACCAGCATTTGTTATTAATTGACTTCTTTATGATAGCTATTCTTTCCAGAGGAAGATAGAATCTCAGTGTGATTTTGATTTGCATTTCTCTAATGGCCAGATATGTTAAACATTTCTCCATGCATTTATTTATCATTTGTACTTCTTTGAAGAAGCATCTAGTCTTTTTAGCTGCCTATGTTTTAATTGGTTCTTTAGTTTTGAGGGGCTCTAATTTTTTGAGCTCTTTATATATTCTGGACAATAGTCCTCTGTCAGAGGCATAGCTTGCAAAACTTTTTCTTACCATCTGGAGGCTGTCTCTTCTCTCTGCTGGTTGTTTCTTTTGTTGTGCGGAAGCTTTTTAGTTCAATATGATCTTAGTTGATTCCTGATACTTTTTCCTGTGTAACTTGGGTTCTGCTCCGAAAGTCCTTGCCTATGTCTTCAAGAATTTTACCTATGTTATCTCTCAGAAGATTGTTTCTGTTTTAATATATAAATACCTGATCAATTTTTATTGTATTTTAGTATATGGTGAGAAGTGTAGGTCTGGATCCAATCTTCTACATGTGTGTAGCCAGTTTTCTCAGCACCATTTGTTAAGAGGTTGTCTTGTTTCTAATGTATATTTTTGACCACTTTGTCAAAGGTCAGATGACTTCGTGTGCCTGAGCCTGTTTCTTCATCCTCTCTTCTGTTTCATTTATCTCATGTCTGTATTTATCTGCCAATACCATGCTGTTTTTATCAGTAGCTTTCTAATGTAACTTGAAACCTGGATTTTGATGCCTCCTGCTTTGCTCTTGTTGCCCAGGATTGCTTTTGCTGTTATGAATCTTTTCTGGTTCCAGATGAATGTTAGAATTATTTTCCTGTAGCTCTGTGAGGAGTGTTGTTGGTATTTTGATTGAGATGGCTTTAAAGTTATATGCAGTTTTAGTGGTGTGACAATTTAACCATACTTATTCTGCCTATCTAGGAAAGAGAATTTCTTTTTCTTTTTTCTTTCTTTTTTTTTCTTTTTTAATGTCTTCTTTAATCTCATTTTTCAAGATATTATAGTTCTTGTTATAACGATCTTTTACTTTCTCTGTTAGGTTAGTTCTGAACTACTTACTATTTTTTCAGGCTATGGTGAAAGGCATTATTTTCCTAATTATTTTCTCAGTAGGATATTTATTGGTATACAGAAACCAGAATTGTACACTACATTGATTTTGTGTCCTGCTATCTTCCTGAGTGTTTTTATTAGTTCTAGGAGTCTTTTGGCAGGAACTTTTAGGTCTTCTACGTAAAACGTCATCTCACTGGTGAATAAGGATAGTTCGACTTCTTGCTTACCTATTTGTTATCTCATTTATCTTTTTCTCTTACCTGATAGCCCTGGTTAAAGTTTTGACTACAACATCGCAAAGGAGCAGAGATAGTGGAAATTCTCGTATTGTTTCTGATTTAAGAGGCAAAATCTTATGTTTTTCCCCATCTAATATAATGTTGGAAGTTGGTTTATTCTAATTGGTTGTTATCAGATTGTCCTTTTATACCTACTTCTTCAGGGTTTTTCTTTTTTTAAATCGTGAATGGCTATTGGCATTTGTCTCAAGGAAATGTAGTCATAAAAAAAATAATCTATTGTCATGAAACTAAAGAAAACAAGTAACTATCTGATTATTCTAATACTCTACAATGTAGTTTGGACCATCTTCCAAATTTTGGTGTTTATGCTACAATTTCCATCTATTTCATCATTTTTGTGTGCATAGTTTTTTTAAGTACTGAAACAATAGCCAGAAACACTAAAGAACAACTTTATATTTAGCCTGCATCCCATGTATACATAATGTTGCTTGACTTTTAATAAAGAATAGCAAAATTTTACCTGATGAGATGCCAAGAAAGGTTTTTGGGTCGTTTATGATAAGATCCACTCTGTTCTGAATGTATGTGGAAGAGCCTGGTTTTATCTTTGAGTGGGAACCTAGGCAATTCAGAGATGGCTTGTAGATTGCAGCAGAACAAATTTGAAAAAATAGTGTGATATATACTAAAATAGAAATATTTTTAAATATTCTTTATAAAATTTCTTATTTATGACTTTTGTTATTCCTTTCATAAACATGAGAAACAGTAAATTCATGATGTTTAATAACAAGTTTAGAACAAGTCCAGAATAGTATCAAATCTGAATAATTCAAAGTCTATTCATCTACTTCATAGAATTCATGCCCATTCTCTATTAACTTCAACATAATATTAGTTTTCCATTTATTGATACTGGTTTTAATTGTCAGTCCTAATTCAATATTTTCATATAAATATTATATTTTTCAATAAGTTCTTTTCTACTGTTTTTCAACACTACTAAAAATGTGTTTTTAATTTCATTTATTTGTGCATTTTGACATGTAAGTTGTATCCATTACTCCATAAAACATAATATGTAGGAAAGGGTGCCTTCACATACATTTGAACAACTACATGGTAACATTTCTGAGATTCCTAAACATTAATAAATGACAGAGACCTGTTAGCCCTTACTCAAAGAACACTACTTCTAATTGAACATATACCATCACTAGGATAAGGTTGTTTTAGAAACTGCGTTTTATTTGCGAATAGGAAGCTTCTGATGTGAAAGAAAATACAGTGAATGTTTAAGTTAAAAAAAAATTGACTGCCGTGAATGATACATTCCTACTAGTGGCCATGAAAACACTCAAAATATCCCCTTTCCTTGGAGCACACTTATCACATTATTCTTGGTAATCTGTTTCTTGTTGTATAATTCTTTTAAACTTAATCATTCACTGTATTTCTCAATCACCACTTTTATAATAGCATCCAAAAACAAACTGTTCTGAGCATATTACAAAAATATCATGCTATATGAGTCCTTTATAGAGTTTTAAATTACTGGTATAAATTTAATTATTTCATCATTTTTCTAAAATTAAAACTTTTCTGATTCTAAGGAAATAAGATAAAATCATTTCTTCTATAGTATTTTATTCACTAATGCAAAACTAGTATACACTATATGTTTGATGTTCTTTAAATCCACATTTGTCAGTATATTTAATGATAAATTAAAAATTTACAAGTCAATTTATAAATATTGCAAAACCTTGGAATCCAAGTAATTTGTTCTATGAATGTCCCAAGGATGAGCAAACATGTATAATGTATTTTAACTTGAAAGATGAATGATGTCTTGGACCTAAATATTACATGATACCAAACATCACATGATCACAACTGAGCCAGTGGTTCCTCTTCTCTCTCTCTCTCTCTCTCTCTCTCTCTCTCTCTCTCTCTCTCTTTCTCTTTGATTGTGGATGATTGTCTCCCAACAACAAGAGGTTATAGAGGAGATATGAGGCGAAAAAGGCTGAGAAATCAGTCACTTCAAATGAGATTAGCGAGATGGGTAAAATGTGAGAAACAGTGCAAAATTTTGTAGAAAATCACCCCTTGAACTAGGCTTTTGCTATGTAAGCAATGAGTCTTTTTAATGACAATGCAATGTCACATTTCAGCGAAATCTTCAAAAGGACGCAAAAGCAAGTGTCGTTGGATAGGTTCGTTGTTAAATTTGCATGAAAAGAAAAAGTTTTCATTGATTCATGAATTTCTCATGCTAGAAAAGTAGAACTAAAAATTTGTCATTAACCCTATGCTATTAATTTACTAATAAATCAAGATTTTCTTAGTTGGGCATGGTCGCTCATGCCTGTAATCCCAACACTCAGGAGGCTGAGGCAGGAGTACAGTGAGTTCAAAGACAGTCCAGCTACCTAGTGAGTTCAAAGTCAGCCAGAATTACAGAGTGAGACTCTGTCTCAAAATATCAGAAAAAAATGTTTTCCTTTACATTATTTATTTCTTATTCACTTTAAATTGACATATGAAAATTGTGCATATTTATGTGTTCCACCTATTAGACCTGTGGTATTTATTTATTTTTTTTTTGCCTAGCATTTTTCAGTTAATATGAAGACCTCCAGTTCCCTTCGTGTTGTCATATACGACAAGACTTCATCCTTTTTATGGATGAAAAGCAGTCAACTGTGTATATGTGTAACATCTTCTCTCTCCATTCATAACTTACTAGATACTTTGGTTGATTCCCTTTGCTTGTGAATAGTGCTTCAATAGGCCTGGCAATGCAGGTGTATACTTTGCATATTTTATTTCTTTTGAATACACAGTTCAACGTGGCAATGCTAAATCAATCTCATAGTAGTTCTATCTTTATTTTTTGAGGCATCTTTGCCTTGTTTTCCGTAATGTCTATGCTAACAGACATTCCCCCCAGTGGCATATTATGGCTCTCTTGACTCCCTGTTCTCCACATCCACACCAGAACATGTTTCCTCCTGACTTCTGGTGATAGCCGTTCTAACTGGAGGGCGCACTATCTCACTGTGGCTCTGATTTGCATTCCTCCAGGATGAGTGATGTTGATATTGATATCCCCACACCTACTGTGTATCTTCTTCTTTTTATTTATTCAAGAGAACAAAAGACACAAAATAAAAACAAACAGCAAAAGAGACAAACAAACAACAGCAAACCCAAATCAATAACAGTAGAGTGTAACAAAACAAGATGATAGGGATTTAACAATGGATGTGATATTGCATACTGTTACCTTCAAAAGGGTTGCTCAGATTACCAGATATAGACTTGTAAAATTGGTCTAATCAGGTCAGGGATTCAGCTCAGCAGGACAAGCACCTGCATGGCAAGTTCAGTCCCTGGTACCAAACAAAAAAAAATTTGATCTAATCATATGAGTATTAGCTGTTCTTTTCTAAGAACTAATACAATTAGTAGTATAGTCATTTTCATTATCTTATGTATACATACACAAATTTATGTTTTTTTCCATTTCCCTTCCTTCTTTCCTCCTTTCCCCTATCCCAGTTACTTTTCCTCTTTGAGCAGTTTCTTACCTTTGCACAATATATATTGTAGATTTTGGATCATATTTACTCTTGCAGTTTCTTACACTAGGGAGACAATATAGTATTTACACATGTGAGTTTGATTTATTTCACTTACTAGTATTGTCTCAAGTCACGTCCATTTACTTATAAAAGCCTCGATGCAATCTTTCTTTATAGTTGAGTAGTATTCCATTGTATAAAAATACCATACCTTTTTATCCATTCCTCAACTGATGGGCACTTGGGTTGTTTCCAAGATTTGGCTACTACAAATTGTGCTGCTATACACATGGGTGCACATATATCACTGTGGTATGATGTTTTCAATTCTTTTGGGAAAATGCCCAGAAATGCAATAACTGGGTCAAATGGAGTCTCTAATTCTAACTTTTTGAGGAATCTCCACACTGGTTTCCACAGTGGTTGCACCAGCCTACACTCCCACCAACAGTGGAGAAGAGTTTTTTTTTTTTCCCACAGCCCCTCCAGCATTTGTTATTGGTGGATTTCTTGATCTTGGCCATTCTTTCTGGAGTGAGATGCAATCTCAGTGTTGTTTTACTTTGCATTTCTCAAATGACCATTGATGTTGAACATTTTTTTCATGTATTTATTTGCCATTTGCATTTTTTCATCTGAGAAGTGTGTATTCATCTCAGATGCCCATTTTTGGCTTGGGTCTTTGAATTTTAGGGGCTTGATGTTTTTGAATTCTTAATATGTTTTAGATAGAAGCCCTTTGTCTGAGGGGCAGTTGGCCAAGATATTTTCTCAATTTGTGGGTTTTCTTTTCACTCTGTTAGACATTTCTTTTGACATTCAAAAACTTTTTATTAAGACAAGATCCCAGTTGTTGGTTGTGGGGAGTATTTTCCATGCAGTTTGATTTTTGTTCATGAACTCTCTGACTACCCTAACGTCCTTGAAATTTCTACCTACTTTGTCTTCCAGCAGATTTAGTGTTTCTGTTTCAGTGTTTAGATCTTTGATCCATTTTGACTTTAGTGCATGGTGATAAGCATGGGCCTAGTTTTAGTTTTCAGCATATGGAAAGCAAGTTTTCCCTGCATCACTTGTTAAAGAGGCTATCTTTCTTCCAGTGAACATGTTTGGCCCCTTTATTGAAGATGAGGTGGCTGAATGTGTTTGTAGTTGTGGCTGTATCTTCTGATCTATTCCATTGATCTTCAGGTCTGTTTTGATTCCAGTACCATGCTGATTTTATCACAGTAGCTTTGTAGTATAATTTCAAGTCAGGGATTGCGATGCCTCCTGCCTTGCCTTTGTTGCCCAGAATTGCCTTTGCTATTCTAGGGCTCTCCTGGTTCCAGATGAATTTCAGGAATGATTTCTCTAGATCTGTGAGGTATGAAATTGGTATTTTGATTGGAATTGCATTAAATCTGTATAACAATTTTGGGAGAATGGCCATTTTCACAATGGTTGTTCTTCCTATCTGTGAACAGGGAATGTCTTTCCATTTTCTTAAATCCTCCTTGATTTTCTTTTTCAGAGTAATGTAATTTTCAAGGTATAGATCTTTTACTTCCTTTGTTAGATTGATTGCTAAGTATTTCATTTTTTTGTATGTTATAGTGAAGGACATGGTTTCCTTATTTCTCTCTCAGTGAGTTTGTTATTTGTGTACAGGAATTCTATTGATTTTTGAGTGTTGACCTTGTATCCAGCTACATTGATGAATTTTGTTATTACATCTAGAAGTCTTTCAGTGGAGTTTTGGGGGTCTTCTACATAGAGTATCATGTCATCCGCAAATAGTGATAATTTAGCTTCTCCCTTTCCTATCGTTATTCCTTTTATTTCTCTCTCTCATTAGACAAGAGAGAGAAATAAAATTATATTGCTCTGGCTAATGTTTCCAACACTATATTGAATAGGAGTGGTGATTGTGGACAGCCTTGTCTTGTTCCTGATTTTAGGTTGAAAGTTTTCAGTTTTTGTCCTTTTAGTAAGATGTTGGCTGTTGGTTTATTATCATATATGGCTTTTATCTGATTGAGGTAAAGACCATCTATTCCAGTTTTCTGTAGTGTTTTTATCATGAGCTAGTGTTGGATTTTGTTGAAAGCTTTTTCTGCATCTATTGAGATGATCATGTGATTCTTGTCTTTGGCTCTGTTGATATGGTGTATTACTTTTATTGATTTGCATATGTTGAACCATGCCTGAATTCCTAGGATGAATCCCATTTGATCATGGTGTATAATCTTCTTGATGATTTGTTACATTTTATTTGCCAGTATTTTGTTGAGGATTTTTGCATCTATGTTCATTAGGGAGATTGGCCTGTAATTCTCTTTTTTGGTTAGGTCTTTCTCTGGCTTTGGTATTAGGGTAATACTTGCTTCCAGGAATGAGTTAGGGAGACTTGCTTCCCTTTCAATTACCTTGAAGAGTTTGACGAGTATTTGCATTAAGTCTTCCTTAAATTTCTTGTAGAATTCAGCTGTGAATCCATCAGGACCTGGGCTTTTCTTTGTTGGTAAGTTTTTAATTACATTTTCAATTTCATTTACTGAAATTGGGCTATTCAGCAGTTTTACATCTTCTTCATTCAGCTTTGATGATTCATATGTTTCTAAGAATCTGTCCATTTCTTCTGTGTTATCGAACCTGTGAAAGTAAAGGTTTTCAAAGGAAGTATTGATGATCTTCTGTATTTCGACAGGGTCTGTACTGATTTTACCCTTTTCATTTCTTATTGGGTAGATGTGAGTTTTTCTTTTCTCTTTTTGATAATGTTGGCTAAGGGTTTATTAATTTTATTTATTCTTTCAAAGAACCAACCCTGTAATTCATTAATTCTTTGTATTGTTTTCTTAGTTCCAATTGCATTAATTTCTGCTCTGATCTTTATAACTTCCTCCGTTCTTTGGGCTTTGGGCTTGACTTGCTCTTCTTTTTCTAGAAGTTTGAGGTGCAGCATTAGGTTGTTTATTTGTATTCATTCCATTTTCCTGATGTGGGAGTTTACTGCTATAAATTTCCCCCTGGGGACTGCCTTCATTGTGTCCCACAGGTTCCGGTAAGCTCTATTTGCATTTTTGTTCAATTGTAGATTTTTTTAATTTCTTCCTTAATTTGTTCTATGACCCATTGGTTGTTTAGGAGAGTGTTGTTTAATTTCCATGTATTTATGGGGTTCTTGTGGTTTGTCATTAATATCCAATTTTATTGCGCTATGTTCAGACAGTATGCATGGATTATTTCAATTTGCATTCACTTAAGCATGTTCTGTGTGCTTCGATATGATCAATTTTAGAGAATTACCCATGTGCAACTAAGAAGAATGTGTATTCTCATGTTGTTGGGTGTAACACTTGGTGCACATTACTAGGTCCCTTTGTTCACAAGTTTGATTCAGTTCTGTTGTTTGCTGATTTTTTGTTTGGTTGGTCTGTCTCTTTGTGGCAATAGGGTGTTAAGGTCCTCCATTATAACTGTATTATTGCTTATTTGATTTTTTATGTCTATTAAGATTTGTCTTACATAGTTGGGTACTCCCATAATTGGTGCATATATATTTATGATTGTAATCTCTTCCTCTTCAAGTTTTCCCTAATGAATATGTATGACCTTCTTTATCTCTTTTGATAATTTTTGGCTTGATGATTCACATTGTCTGAAAACAGAATAGCTACCCCTGCTTTTTTCTGGGTTCCTGTTGCATGGAGTATTGTTTTCCATCCTTTGACTTTTAGTCTATAAATTTCCTTTTGAATGAAATGTGTTTCTTGTACCCAGTATATTGTTGGACTTTTTGTTGTACCCAGTATATTGTTCCACTCTGCCAGTCTGTTTCTCTTTATTGGTGAGTTGAAATCATTTACATTGATGGATATAACTAATATGTACTGACTTACCCCATCATGTTATCTTTCTGTTGTTGATCTTCTACTTT
>RJWT010025140.1:0-16236 GCA_004365215.1 Cuniculus paca | reverse complement strand
TATTTCTATATTGACTATGTGGAATTATTCCTTTTTCATTTCTGTGAGGTACTGGGAGTATTTTTTTAAATTACCCTCAAATACACATATCCCCAGAATTGCCATAATGGGTTATATTTGGAAATTTTTAAAGATAAAATTTTCCATCTTATTATAGTATAGAGTGTATAAAATGTAATTGAACCTTCTTTTAATGGCTTGAGAGTTAATTCAATAGTTATTGAATGCTTGTCATGCGCTGGAAAATGTGTGAGGTGTTAAAGATGTGGAGATGAATAAAATACAGCCCTTCTCTGCAGGGAATGAAGAACAGATGAAAGGGGAAAATAAAAACAATTTATATGATATGAGTTGCAATTCAACAATATATATGGTATGGGGGAGACATTCTCCTAAGAGGAAGAGTAAGGGTGGGTAAGGTTGGGTAAAAATGACAGCAATTCTATCAATTCAAGGGGTGAAGCTTATATTCTGAGCCTCTCTTTTTAAATATAAAATCAGAGATGAAATTATCTATTGAGATTGATACAGTGAGATAACAGTGGAACTTTAAAGATAGTGAGAAAATTTTGATATTGTTGCTGTGGGATATTTTAGGAAACACTGGTAACCAACAGCAAGAAGTGGACAGGACTGAGCTCAGGTGAGCCCAGAAATTACGAATTTCTTGTTGTACTAGTGCAAACTTTAATGTCATATGCTTGAGCAGGAATCAGGTAATAAGGCATAGTAAATCAGTAGATAAACTGAGGGACTAATCAAATCTGGGGAATGTAGATCCTGCACAGTTAAAACTAAGACAAGGCTATTCTAATGGTTTTTGCAACTCCCGAGGATATAATGGATCCAGGCCAGGATCATCACTGATAGCTAAAGTCGCCAAATGCTAGACAACAGTCCTCATTTACCTTGTAATGAAAGTCTTCTGTATGATATACATCTTCCAAAAATTAAAATGAATCTGGTGACCAGTGCTCTATATCTAATTATCAATTTGTAAGAACAGAATAATAGGGAAAGGAGGAACAAGATAAAGCCTCTTAAAGGAATGTGGATGTCATCATTGAAATCCAGACTATAGGAAAGGTGATGGGCAAATGGTCCAGTCTCTGCAACAAGTAAGTTAAAATAAAAAAGGAATGGTTAAGGAAACTGCAGAACAAAATAGAATTAAGCTATGTATCAGCCAAGTACAGCCTATAAATTTGATTTAAACAAACTGAAATGTGAAAAAATAAATCGATTATTTCCTGGGTGATTAATAATATTTAAAAAGCTATTGTTAACTTTTGGTTGTGATCATGGACTTGCAATATTTTAAAGTCAAGTCTTTATGTGTATATATATATATATATATATATATGATACAATAATATCACAAACAAAATATGATATCCTCATCATTATTTACTTCAAAGTAATCCATCTTGGGAGGGAAAGCATACATGAAACAAGCTTTTCCAAGATTGCTTTTAGAGTTATAAAGTTTTATTATTGTTTTCTTTTTTTCTCTCTCTCTTTCTTTGATAGGATTTTGCTACGGTGTCCAAGTTGACCTTGAACTTTGGATCTCAAGCTGTCCTCCTGTCTCAGCCTCCCAAGTAGATTGAATTCCAAGTATGCACCGTAGTGCAGGTTTCCCAATGTTTTTTGTATGTTTGAACATTTCCATTTAACTTTGGAACGCTTACCAATCAAAAAGTGGAGGAATGTTCCATTCAAGTGAACATTCCTATGAGAATTTATAGGAAGTGGGTCCATTATGCGAGGACCAATAACCAGAGGAAAACTGATGAGGTTAAGGGACTGGTGGACAATCCTATCTTGCTGGGGCTCAGGAGAAGGTACAGTGTGTTAGGAAATGAGAAAGTAACAGCCTGTGTAGAATGTGCTGGGTCCAGCTATGCTGTGGAAGTGATGTCCTACTGCATAGGGTGAGAAAGGCTGGATACTGTGGGACAGGTGGGTTTGGGCCACTGCTGCTCAGGGAAAACATGGAAGGTTATGGTGAGAACTAGGTGGAGAATTTCATGAACCAGAAGGCCACATCCTCATTAAAGCAGACAAGTGACCAGGAGGAGAAAAGAGGCAGAGTGTGGTGGCTCACTATAATAAGTCTTCTCACGTTTCAGTGTAATTTTCTTTTTTAGGATAAGAATTTTCTTTTACAGTATGATTTTCTAAAAAGAAGTACATGTTTGCAACTCAATTATTTCTAGTGTTTATTCTAGAACACCAAAGAATGATTTGAAACAAAGAAATAGATCTTAATAATTGGTATTAGTTATTCCTGTTATAAAAATTTGTATAAAATGAAGTTTAGCATATTTTTAGATGACAACTTTAAATGTGAGTTTACAACATTTCCAAGATAATTTCCTTGTAAGAAAATTAACTTACTTTTTTATCTTCTGTGCACAATTGACAGTTTCTCTTTTGAGCACATGCTTAAAGAAAAAAGAAAGTTAAGTACAAAATGTAAATTCAAAGCCTATTTATTGCTCAATTAAATTTTAAAAGTGTACTTTCTTCATTCCTTCATTTCTGTTTCAATCATATTCACTCATGCTCAAGGATTATACTCCATCATTTTCATGTAGACGTTCTTCCCACCAGCCCTATTCAAATCTGATCTTGTTTCCTCTTGTTACTTGGAAGAACATGAAATGGCATCATTCCAGATCAATTAGCCAAATTGTAAAAACAAAACAAAACAAAACAAAACAGCTCTCCCCCCCAAAAAAATGAAAAAAAAAAAAAAAACAAATTGGCAACATCATGTACATTTAAAACACTATATTGTAAAAATGCCTTTAAACAGCTCTTTGGTAAATAAAAGAGGATGAAGATATGGAGGAAGGGGGAGGTAAGGGGTAGAAAAAGAATACAGATAAGTTATGTACATGCACTGACTCCCCACAATGCACGAAATCATTATGTGCTGCAAACATGTACTAATAAAAATAAAAATTTAACACTTCCTTTAGGAACTTTGGTTATTCGCTATGGTTCTGTGAAGGTTTCCTGGTTACCTATTTAGTCCTTCAACTGTTAAGAAAATTTTTCACTCTGCTCTGGCACAAAGCTTTAAAAACCTCCCCCACATGAGAATTCAGCGTTATATCACTGTTCAGCACTATTCAAAATCCCCCATTTTTCTTAGTGGCAGAAAGAACCTGAAAATGTCAAGTTTAGTCAATAAAATTCAGCCTCCTTTGAGTAAATATTTAGCTAAACTCAGGGCTTGGTGGGCAGCTCCACACTAAATACTATCTGTTACCTCTTAGAGCACAACCAGGGATATAGGTGACATTTTCAGGGCAGGCTCAGGATGCCTTTTGTTACTTAGAAGACACAGCTAAAGGGGAACCCTGCCTGAGCCCAGGAAGCAGTCAGGAAGCTGATGGCAAGATGAACTGCGACTCCCAGGCCAATGAGAGCTGCTTTTCTGGAAACATGGACCACAGTTGGCCAGTGCTAGGAATGAGCTAGCTGAAACCAGGAACTTTCCGTCTTTTGTGACTTTTCATTTATTTTATATGTTTATTTACATTCTCTTTGTTCTTCAGCATTTTAATAAAATCTGTTGGAAAAATTTCTGTATGTGTTCATTTTGCTAGGGAATCAAGGGAATGGTATGTGTCTGTGCTCGGCCTATATTTAGAGTGCTGTTTACTAGGAGGAGGGGCCAGACTTGCACTGGAACACAGTAGGCATGGGAGTGATCGGGAGTTAAAACAAAAGAGCAATGTATGGGGCAAACGAGACCAAAGGAAACAAGTCAGCATTCAGCCTCTGCCCAGCCCCTCCACCTAAAAAAGAGTCTAATTCCGGTGCAAAGCTGAGAGTGGCCCTGTTGGGTGAGCAAGGAAGCCTGGCTCACTTACACATCCTAACATTGTTTTATACTTTGGGAAGGCAACAGAAATAATCATTGTGTCTTCCTAAAAATGGTCTTCTTTGCTTCATAGCATATTTTCAGAGTAATTCAAATTCTATTTTATCTATACAGTTCTAATTTAGGGTATTAAGAAAACCTTATTTCTATGTTTATGAATTCAACTCAGCATGAATTTTAACATTTCAAAATCTTTCAGCTGCAGAGGAAAACTAAAGGAATCCTCCAAACTGAAGTAATTAGTGCTTAAGAAAAATTCCAATTAGTTGGGCGTGGTGGTACACACCTGTAATCCCAACACTCTGGGAGGCTGAGGCAAGAGGATCACAAATTCAAGCTCAGCCTAGGCAACTCAGCAGCTTAGTCAGGTCCTGTCCAAAAATTAAAAACAAAAAGGGCTCCAGCTATAGCTCAGTGCAAAGGCAGATTCAGTCCCAACTGCCACAAACAAACAAAAACAAAAGAAAACCCAATTGAGCAATTTATTAGCTGAGGCCTTAAACACTAAGAAAAAGAGCTATGGCTATTGAGTGGGGTCAGATTAGAACAAAATCCAGTCTCACTGACACCATGAAGTTTATTTGCTGTAGGTCATGCAAAAAACTAGAATAAAAAATCATGCTTTTCTCAAATTTAACCCGGTTTTACCCCCCTTTTTATGTTTCAGATAAAGGAAACTAATTTAATTTCAATTTAACATTGTCTTCCCCCAAAATATCTACAGCCTTTAAAAGTGTCATCCTCCAAAATCAAGCAGCAACTTTTGAGATGGCAATTTCAGGGAGGCCAGGCTATTACAGCTAAAAGATAAAATGTAGTGGAGCTTGTCCAGCAGTTGCCTCCAGGCTCGGGAACACTTACCGTCCTCAATTTCACTTTTTCTTCTCTGCTTGCTCCTCTGACTGAAGATGTGGGAAAACCCATTGTCCGAGAAGTTGATAAGCAGTTGGATGAGAAACAAGGAGAGGAAAACCGGCAGGCAGAGCTGGCCCCATGCCCTCAGCCAGCACATGGCCCCTCACCCCAGCAAATGTGGATGTCACCGGTACTGATTGGACGAGTGGACCCTCCTCAGGGACTGTGAACCATCACAGCCCTGGGTCCTGAGGCTGGCCCTTCTGAGCCCTGAACCCCAGAACAATTAACAGAATCTTAGAACCCCTAATGTTCCAGCCAGAATGCGGAATGTTGGTAAGATAATCCTGGTCCCACTGGGGAGAGGCTTCCTGGGCCCCCAACAGCACCATGTACTCTTTGTCCACTGGACTCAATCAAGGCTTATTTCTCTTCAAAGCCCACATCTCTTTTCATGCTGTTCTGTTGCTTTTGAGAAAGAGCTGGATTTTAATTGCCACTACTGCACAGTATGTCCTCTCAGAATAGGGCTCGACTCTTACAATCTCATCAAACCATAAGCAGTTCTTTAATAGGAACAGGTTGCGGGTTAGGGCTTCAACATACAAATGGGGAGAAAGGACAACAAAATTCAGTCCATAGTAGTTAAGCACAGCACTTTTCTGTCATCATTCAATTTACTCTGTCTTTCAGAATTGTTCCTGTCAAAAAAAGTTCATTCCTGGGCACACACATTTTTCTCTATTCTTTAGATCTTTTCAAATAAGCTCTCTTGTTACTTTAATCAATTATAAATATATATCTCTTCAAATAGTTTTTACAACACTTTTCACTGATTTTGCATTTATCCAGTATAGAGTTAATATTTGTAAAAAGTTTAAAGTAGAAGTAGGCAACGGACTCTGGAAAAGAACAATTCATGCGCTGAATGTCTGTGCACGACTCTGAATGCCATCTGTTGGCAACAGAAACGGGGTATTTTTAGTCTTGATAGTAGCTTTGTTCTGTTCTTCGAGTGTACATGATGAAAATGTGAAGTTAAAGTAAGTTCTGCAATATCTTCCTAGGCATCCTGTACTCCTCCCTGTGTCAGTCGGCAGCCAAGCGGGAATGGTATTCAAAGAGAACTAATGGAAGGGAAAAGTACGGAGACGTGGACAAGTAACCAGAATAGAGGAGGGTGAAACAGGACGAATGACAAAGGGAACCTGTTACCAGCCCTGAAACCAAATGAACAAAGTGAGGAGTGGAGAGGCTGGAATCAGACAATCGAAGAGCTGCACAACATAAACCGTGGGGACAAAGTACAAGAACTACATTTGGCTGAGAGGGGAGAGGAATAAATACCTCTCTCTTCTCTGCTACCTATCCTCTCAAAGACAGAGGGATGAAGAAGCTTGGCTAAGTCACGCTGTAAAGAAAGAGCAGGGTAGAAAAGGATGGAAAGTGGACCTGGAGGGTGAACCAGTGAATAAACAGCACTTTCCCTTTACAAGAGGAACTGCCCGCTCCCTCATCTCTCTCTCTCTCTCTCTCTCTCTCTCTCTCTCTCTCTCTCACACACACACACACACACACGACATATACGTGTAATAAAATGAAGCCATTTTGTATTATGTGTAATTATTTCACAACCTTAGCTCCCTGTATGAATCCAAGGTTATGTTCTTCAACATCTCCTTCATGCAGTATTTCTCACCTACTATAGGAAGAACTCATGAGTAAATATTTTTAAATAAATGAATGAGTACATACCCATGATCTGTCTCATGACTTAAAATACTGCTGGAGGAAAAAATGGGCAAATGTAACCCATTTTATGTTAAGTCTTAATGCCTAGCGAATTCTGCCTAGAATTCAATACACTAAAATCCATGCATCAATGCAGCAAATGCATCAATAAAGCAAACAAGATCATTTCTCCTTATTCCTGGATATAAGTTTACATGAGAAACAAATTCTAAAAGAACTTCCCCACAGTTTGATTTTTAAAAATAAAATTTATAGTATATTTTAAAAATAAGACTAGCTTATCTTTGCATCTGGCTTTAAAGGTCCATATGAAGGCTTTAAATGGACACGAAGAGTCAAGTTTATCTTAAAAAGCAGCACGAAAATCAACACTGAAACCATTCAAATGTAATCTTAACAGTTGAACTTTTAAATAAACAGCCTGTTGAAGACAAGCAGATAAAAAATGTTCAGTATACTTCAGGTTAATTGTGTACTATTATAGTCAAGTTTTATAACTTCATCTTCCAAACACAGACATTTTTGTTTATGTGACTGATATTCCTCCGTTCTGACCATTGAACTGTTCACTAAATTGCAGGAGTTTTCTCATAGGAGCTTTAAGACAGACAAATCTACTCACCACTGACTGTCTAATTAGTACAGTTTGCTTAATGACAGGGTCACATCAATTTTTTAGTAGTATTATTAATCTCTAAACCTGAAAGGGGATGGGTTATCATATTCCCTTATATACTCCCAGTAGAGGTAAAGGAAAGAGGGGAGAGCATAATGGAGATGGTTGTAACTTGTTGTTATAGAAAAAGAGATATTTATACTCTATTAGACATTTTTTTTGAGGCCTCATATAATGTAAAAGGACATTTTCATGGAAAACATACATTCTAGTTGGTTACTGCTGCTAAGTGCACCATTCAGCCAATGTTCTGCTGTATTGAGTTTCAGGCATCAGTTGAATTATATTATGGTGAGATTTGTGATTAAGGTATGCTAACTCAAAATGACAGGCGAAGGGCTTTTAAAACCCACATTTCAATGAAATCTAGCAGCACAGAAACAGCTGCTCTAAGTCCACTCCTCTAATATTTCAAAGGAAGAATAGCAATGGATTTTTGATACCATATGTGCCAACTGCAGAAATTCTAGAAGCGCCAGAGAGACCCTGGGTGAAAGGTCACACTCTGTCTTACACAGATGGCATGTTTAATTATTAAAGAGCAATTTTAATCATTTAATCATTTCAGACCTTGAAATGAAAGGTCCTTCTTGGGTAACTCCAGGTTTGTTGCAACCTAAACTCTGCTGTCAAACTTGGATGAAGCCAGTAAGAAGTAGCATATGCGATTGCATAGCCTAGCTTGATTTATATTCTCATGTGAGTTGAATTTGTGTTGCAGGATCTAAGAGACATTCTTGAGAAAAAACTGAAGGTCATGTCTTTGGCAGAGACTTTAAAATTAAATCTCAATCTTTTCTTGAGACTTAAATCAAACTCAGCTTCCTCAGGAGGATGGCTGAGTGGCCCCTTTCATTTGTAGTTCTACTAGAAAATTTTTCATCTAGTTTCAAAGATATTTTCAGAAATAGTCACTTTAACTTCTGCCTACTGCAAAAAATAACACTGGCAACACTGGTGGTGTGTTAGGCTCAATAGGTGCTAGGCCCTCCTCTCATGATCTCATCCTGTCAGCTAATGCATGCATGCTCATATTTGCATGCATGCATTAGTGTGCAGGCTGGAGTTATTTGGCAAGAATGTGTAAAATAAAAGGATAGTTTAACCATTCCTTAAAAGCAAGATCAAATATAGATCCTAAAGTTATCACCTGCTTTAGATGAAGAAAAGAATACCATAACTGAACTAACAATAATAACCAGTACTGAGCACTGACAGCCGTGTAGGGTTCTTCAGTGTTCACACCACCACAGAAATATCCACTTGAATAATGCCCACGCACAAAAATATCTTCACAGGACACAAATGCTAAAAGACAAGAGTTAAAAATACTGATACGTTAAGGGATTTGCTGAGGGATACAATAAAAAAAGATGCACTTTATAACATCAAAAGTAAAATGTGAAGGAAGAGGTGAGTAAAATTACAGTTTCTGTCTGCTATCTAAGTCAAATTGTTACCATTCTAAAACGGTCTGTTGAAAATAAAATGCTTTTTGTCAACTTCACAGTAACCACAACGCAAATCTGATAGTAGACACATAAAGAACCAAAAGAAAGGAACCAAAACATATCAATAGAGAAAATCACCTAATAAAAAAAGCAAGACAAGAGAGGAAAAAAGGAACAAAAGACCCATAAAACCATCAGAAAACAAAAAACATCAGTAGTAATTCCTTACCTAGTCATAATTATCTCGAATGCAAATGGATTAAATTCTACCATCAAAAGATGGAAGGTGTATGAATAGATTAAAAAACAAGACCCAATTATATGATGTATATAAAAGACTCATGTTTAAGGACATGTAGATACTGAAATCAATAAAAGGGGAAATTTTGGAAAATTCACAAATATATGAAAGTTAAACAACATGCTTTTGGACAACCAATGGGTCAAAAAAGAAATTGAGAAGGAAATTTAAAAATTTACAACAAATTGAGCATGGTGGTGTACACCTGTTAATTCCAGCACTCGGAAATTTCAGGCAGGAAGACTGCAGGAGTTTGAGGCCAGCCTGGGCTACATAGTGAGTTCAAGGCCAGCGTGAATTACACAATAAGACCCTGTCTTTAAAAAAAGAAAACAAATCAAAAATCTTAAGACAAATGAAAATGGGTACACAATACACCTAAACTTAGTGGATATAGCAAAAAGCAGTTCTAAGACGGGAGCAATAGATACCTACATTTAAAAAGAAAATTCCAAATAAACAATCCAATATTATACTTCAAACGAACTAGAAAAAGAACACAGTTAGTAAACGGAAGGTAACAGTAAAGATTAGAGTAGAAATAAATGAAATAGAGACAAGAAGAACAATGGGAATGACAAAGTAAAATTTAGGAAGCTAGGTGTAGAGGTGCACACCTAGAGTCCCAAGTACTTAGGAAGCCAAGACAGGCAAATCATTTGAGCATGGGACTTAGAGACCAGTTTGGTGACACAGCAAGATACTGTCTCAAATATGTAAATAAAATTTCAGTTTTTTGATGAAAGATAACCCAAATCAACAAGCCTTTACCTAGACTAACAAAATCAGAGAGAAGATAAATAAATAAAATTTAGAATTAAAATGGACACCCCAGAAATACAAAGGACCAATATATTATTAAAAACAATTACACTCTAACAAGTTGGAAAATGTTTAAAAAATATGTAAATTCCTGGAAACACAGAGCCTACCAAAATTAAATCATGGTGAAACACAAAATCTAAAACAGACAAAGCATGAGTAAGATGACTGACTCAGTAATCATAGCATGTGCAAAGCTCTGGGTTTAATCCCAGTACTGGAAAAAAAATCTATCAAAGTAAAACTCAGGACCAGAGGCTCCATTCTGAATTATAACAAATATTTAAAAGGAGAACTAATACAAATCCTTCCCAGACTCTTCCAAAAAAAGTTAAAGCCTAGGGAATCCTTCCAAATTCATTCTATGAGGTTAGCATTACCCTAATAGCAAAATCAGACAAGGACACTACAAGAGAAGAAAATTGCAGGTCATTACCCCTCATAAAGAAAGATGTAAAAATCCTCAACAAAATACCAGCAAATTAAATTCAACAAAATGTTAAAAGGCCCATTCAAGGACATCCAGGAAGATACCAACATGGTGAATGGCAAAGAAAAAGGCTCTCCAAGATTTGGTATCCAGATGCTGGAATATAGCAATGTGAAGAAGAAAAGACTGAGGAAAATGGGTCCCCAGTGAGAATTGAAACCCATGGAGGGAGGGAAGACAGAGATCTCAATGCAGAAGAAGGGGGTGGCAAGTGGTTTCTCCCTGAGCCCTGACTCACTGCATGGGACAGGTGGTTCAAACCTGACTACTGGCCACCCCAGAGGCCTCTTCGGAGAAACACACCAGTGGAACAAAGTAGCAGTTGCAGTGGACTACAGTGGCTGGTGAGTTATGCAAGTTCAGATGTCCCCCAGGAGAGGGCAATTGGCCAGTAGCCATCATGGAGAAAGCTCGAACTCAGAGAAGCTGTGACATGGCTCCATCTATCATCTTCCAGTGTCAGGGTGAGGTGGAACTGAGTTCAAGTAAATAAAAGGTCAAGGAGTTGAATTCAAGCCTGTAGGAGGCACATGGACTGTTGCAGGCTGAACAAATAGAGTTTCAGCCTCACAATCAGAAATCAGCGTGAACATCAGTAGAACTAAAAGGGCAGGTTTTCTGGGATTATCCACTAACCCACCACAAATCTACAAATGGCTTGCTTGGATTAATCAACATGGACCTGTGCTACGTATGCCCACTGTGTCTCCTAGTGACACCAGAGACAAGCTCTGAAGTGGACTTTTTTTCTTCTTCTTATATTTTCTTGGTTTTGTTTTTGATTGTTTGTTCTAGTCTATAAGTATAAACACTATTTCTAGTTTTCTTGTTATTGTTCTGTTCTTGTTATTTTTTCCTTCTCTTTTCCCCACCTGTCTTCACCAGTTGCTCAAAGTTTGTGTAACCATCCTTTGTCCTCCAGCCTTGCTGCTAATCTCTCTACTTCTATTTCCCTACTCTTTTCCCCTAAGCAACTTTTAAGTTTTCTCCACTGAGAGTAAAAACACCATATTGAGGGCATACTTAAGGTATAAAATTTTCTGGTTTGTTTTAGATTTTTGTTATATAACCACAAATCTAGTTCATATGGTTAAGGGTAGAAAATTAACAGATGCCAGTTTGTCATTTTCTAGGCTGTGTCTGATGCTATGCTATTGCTGATTGTACTATTTTAGGCAAGGTGACATAATTGTTCTAATCAGTTGTTCTTCCTGGTAGGCCAAGACTGAAATTGCCTACAGGTCATAAACAATACTGTAGGCCAATGCCAAAAAATAAGGCACTAGGGTAAAAAGGCAGCAACTTCTCATGCCCGGTAAACTGAAGATGTAGGGTCTTGCAGTAGACACAAAACACAAAACCAACTATATGTAAGACATCTCTGAGAAGTAGTCATTTCCTAAATACTCACAATAAAGTGAGTATTTCCTCAATACTCACAATAAAGCTACTCACCATTAACAATTTACACGCTTCAACCCAGAGGGCAATGAGATGGAACAATTTGAAAGCCATTTCAAGTGCTAACTTTGGAAGTAACAAAGCAGATGAATGAGGTTCTAGAAATAATCAAATCAGAAGCAATTTCTCAGACAACTACAGAGACAGTGATGATAGTGAATGACATGGTTGGTGAATCTAGAGCAGATACAGATAAAAAAAAAAAAACAGAGGATCTTAGGAAAATAATGGAAACCACAAATGCCCAAAATAGGAAAGATATGAACTCCATGAAGCAGATTCAAACAGACATCCAGGGGATTAAAATTTTTTATTGAAAGTATATGCAACACAATCAACCAATGTGAAGAGAGTATATCAAATCCAGAAGAGAGGTTTGTGGTTAGCAATCATGAAAAGAAAAATTTCTTACAAATAGGAAGGGACCACAAAAAAAAAAAAATCAATCCAGCAGCTGCTAAACAATGCAAAGAAGAATAACAAAATTGATCAGAGTCAATGAAAAAGCAGGAGATAGTGCAAAGGACATAGAAACAAAAAAGAAATGGCCCCTCCCAGTGAGGCTGCTACAATTCAGGTGAACAGCTTGGGAAGGCCCAGAGGGCAGCTCCTGTCCTCCCTGCTGCCACGACTGAGGTGAACTATGTGGGAAGATCCAGAGACCAGAGGAAACACCAGCAACACAGTAGGGTCCTGACTAGGAGACACAGCATAGACAGGCAGGATTAGTGGCATGGAACAGTCTAAAGCAACAATAACAATATGAGCCAACAAGTCATAAGTTAAGTCAACCAGCATTGTGCTTGGGGACAAACACACATGGAACAGAGAACATGTTTAAGGGCTAGGGATTTATCTCAGCAGTATAAGCACCTGCCTGGCAAGCACAAGGTTGTGACTTTGATTCTCAGTACTAAATAAAATAAACTAAAATAAACATACTTAAGGAAATGCAAAGGAATTGAAATTGTTCCATGCATATACTTTGACCATAGCGCAACGAAACTGGCTATTAATGGCAAAAGAAACTGCATAAACTCCATAAACACATGGAAATTAAATAACACCCTGTACAAACAATGCTCACAGATGAAATTAAGGAGGAAGTTAAACAATATCTACAATTTTAAAAAATGCAGATACAACACACTGGAACCTGTGGGACACAATGAAAGCAGTCCTAGCAGGAAAATTTATAGTGGTGAATACCCATATCAGGGAAACAGAACAAGCACAAATAAACAATGTTACACCTCAAACTATTAGAAAAAAAAAAAAAAAAAGAGCATGTCAAGCACAAAGCCCACAAAGAGAGAAAATTATAAAGATCAGAGTAGAAATAAATGCAATTGAGACTAAAACACTACAAAGAATTAATGAAAAAAAAAGAATTAATGAAATTAAGAGTTGGTTCTTTGAAAGAATAAAATTAATAAACCTCTAGCCAACCTTATAAAAAAAGAAACTCAAAGGAAAGAAAAGATTCAAATTCAAGCATTGAGGAATGAAAAGGGTAAAATTACTATAGATCCTGTGAAAATTCAGATGATCATCAATACCTACTTTGAAAATCTTTACTCATATAAAATGGAAAACAGAAGAAATGGGCAAATTCCTAGATACATATGAATTACCAAAGCTGAATCAACAAGATATACAAATTCTGAATAACCCAATATCAGTAAAAGAAATTGAAAATGTAATTAAAAACTTAACAAAGAAAAGCCCAGGTCCTGATGGACTCATGGCTACAAGAAGTTTAGAGAAGATTTAATGCCAACACTCCACAAACTCTTTAATGAAATTAAAAGGGAAGCAACACTCCTTAACTCATTCCTGGAGGCAAGTGTTACCCTGATACCAAAACCAGAGAAAGACCCTACCAAAAAAAGAGAACCAAAGGCCTATCTCCCTGATGAACATAGATGCAAATATCCTCAACAAGATACTAGCAAACAGAATGCAGCAAATCATCAAGAAGATTATACACCATGACCAAGTAGATTCATTCCAGGAATGCAGGGATGGCTCAATATCTGCAAATCAATAAATTAATATACCATATCAACAGAGCCAAAGATAAAAATTACATGATCATTTCAATAGATGCATAAAAAATTTTCAACAAAGTCCAACACTCGTTCATGATGAAAACCCTACAGAAAATTAGAATAGATGGCCTTTACCTCAACCTGATAAAAAGCCGTCTATGAGAAACTGATACCCAACATTGTACTAAATGAACAAAAACTGAAAGTTTTTACTCTAAAATCAAGTACAAGATAAGGATGTGCACTATCACCACTCATATCCAATACAGCTCTGGAAACATTAGCTGGAGAAATTAGATAAGAAAGAGAAATAAAAGGAATAAGGATAGGAAAGGAAGAAATTAAATTATTATTTGCAGGTCGGGGATCTAGCTCAGCAGCCTAAGCGCCTGTCTGGCAAGTGCAAGGTCATGAGATCAATCCCCAGTGCTGCAAAAAAAAAAAAAATTATTATTTGCATATAACATGATGCTCTATATAGAAGATCCCAAAAACTTCATCAAAAGACTCCTAGATTTAATATTCAAATTCAGTAGCATAGCTGGATCCAAATTAACACTCAAAAATCAGTAACATTCCTGTACAAAATAACGAACTCACTAAGAGAGACATTAGGGAAACCACACTCTTCACAATAGCATCCAAAAGAATGAGATACTCAAGAATCAATCTAACAAAGAAAGTAAAAGATCTATACATTGAAAATTATAAAGGAGATTGAAGAGGATATCAGATAAAGGAGATTGAAGAGGATATCAGAAAATGGTAAGATATCCCTTGCGCATGGATAGGAAAGATCAACATAGTGAAAATGGCCATACTCCCAAAATTGTTATACACATTTAATGCAATCCTTATCAAAATACCATTAATATACCTCACAGAACTAGAGAAAACATTCCTAAATTTCATTTGGAACCAGAACAGACCTAGAATAACAAAAGTAATTCTGGGCAACAAATGCCAGGCAGGAAGCATCACAATCCCTGTCTTGAAATTATACTATATAGCTACTGTGATAAAACCAAAATGGTATTGGCAGAAAAACAGACCTGAGGGTCAGTGGAACAGATTAGAAGATGTAGGCACAACTACAAACACACTCAGCCACCTTATCTTTGACAAAGGGTCAAACATATTCACTGGAAGAAAGATAGCCTCTTTAATAAATGGTGATGGGAAAACTGACTCTGTACATGCTAAAGACTAAAACTAGACCCATGTCTATTACCATGCATTAAAGTCAAAATGGATCAATGATCTAAATGTTAAAATAGAAACACTAAATCTACTGAAAGTAGATAGAATTCTTGAAGACATAGGTATAGGCAGATAGTTCATAAACAAAATCTATACTGTATGAGAACTACTACAAAGAATCAACAACTGCGATCTCATCTTATTAAAAGAACTTGCACATCTAAAGAAATCACCAACAGAGTGAAAAAGCAACTCACAGAGTAGGAAAAAGTTTTATCCAATTGTCACTCAGACAAAGGATGTCTACCTAGCACATGTAAAGAACAACAACAGAAAAAATCAGACCCCCAGATTCAAAGACCCAATTTAAAAATTGGCATCTGAGATGAATACACACTTTTCAGATGAAGAAATGTAAATGGAAAATAAATATATTAAAAAAGGTTCAACTTCATTGGTCATTCAAGAAATTAAAACAAACACTGACATTCATCTCACCCCAGAAAGAATGGCTATCATCCCTGGTACCAAAAAAAAAAAAAAAAAAAAAAAAAAAAAAAAAAAAAAAAAAAAAAAAAAAAAAAAAAAAAAAAAAAAAGGCTATCATCAAGAAATCAACCAATAACAAATGCTGGCTTGGAACTAGGGGAAAAGGAATGCTTTTCCACTGTTGATGAAGTGAAGACTTGTGCAACCACTGTGAAAAATCAGTATGGAGATTCCTCAAAAAGCTAAGATTGAAGGTCCAATTTGACCTAGCTATTCCCCTCCTGGGCATCTTCCCAGAAAAATTAAAAACATCACACCAAAGTGATATATATGCACCTACATTAATAGCAGCACAATTTGTAATAGCTGGAAACAACCATAATACCCATCAACCAAGGAATGGATAAAAAAGATGTGGTATTTTTATACAAAGGAGTTCTAGTCAGTCATAAAGAAGGATAAATTTGAGACTTTTATAAGTAAATGGATGCAATTTGAGACCATACTCATAAGTGAAATAAATCAGATTCACATGTGTGAACTTTGTATTGTCTCCCTGGTATGAGAAATCCAAAGAGTAAATAATGTCTAAAATGTACATTAAATATTGTGAAAAATGAAGAAATTGTTTAAAAGGAAAAAGGAACCATGGACTGGGGAAATCAGAATGGGAGGAAGGGAAAAGGGGAGAAAAACAATACATGTTAGCTATACTATTAATGTCTCTTGGTTCATAGAAATGGATGATTTGTGCTAATATTAATTGTAGAACTTTTTGTGCTAGTATATT
>RJWT010025139.1:0-16236 GCA_004365215.1 Cuniculus paca | reverse complement strand
GATTAGAAAGAAAAGCCTGCCTGCAGGTTAGTTGTGTCTTCGGGCTGGGCACCTGACCAGTAAACAGTTCCCTACACTGGTACAAAACTTTCCATGAACTATAAAAATGCTTGCTGTGCTGAAACTGTTGGTACAAACACTGTGGCTAACACTGAGCACCTCTTTCCCCTTGGGAGTATGGGATTTAGGGACACACCAGGCAGAGGAAGCCCAAAGAGAAACCCTGGACTCCCAGGTTCAGGCAAGCTCCCCAGGCAGCTCACACTTTCCGTGTGCTGATACAAGGGCTGCTCAGGGAATTAGGAGCATCCAGGGCAACTGCACAGGGAGAGGACTCTGGGAAGCTTCTGCTTCCAGGCACCTTTGTTGACTATGCTGTGTGTTTTTGTCATAACTAGGTACAGCCGTGATATAAGCATATGCTGAGTCTGTGAGTTCTCCTAGTGAATGAGTCAGCCTGGAGTGGTCTTAAGAGACCCTCCCACATACCCCTCCAAAAGGCAGCGCTTAACCAGCCTCCCTATCCAATGTGACAGTGGACTAGACTTACTGACTTGCTTCAAAAAACAGACCAGGGAAAGGCAAAAACACTTCCCTTTAAGTGGAGAAATCTAGCAAGTGTTACCTCAACCAAGCAGTGCAGATCCACGTGCGTGGACTCGAGTCACTGGCTGGCACCCCTGACGTGACATGATGAGAAGGGGACTTTGTCTAAGGAGTCTTCCTCCTCACAACCCATAACCCCAGGCGAAGTGTGAGAAAAACATCAGAGAAACCTAGGGTGGGAGGCATTCTGCAGGGTACTTGGCCAGCATTCAAGACTGCTGAGGTCAAGAAAAACAAGGAAAGACTGAGAAACTCACAGACCAAAGACAGCTCAGGAGACATGATAATTAAATGGAAGGAGGTACCCTGGATTCAACCCTGAAACAGAAAGAAGACTGTAATGGAAAAACTGGTGAAATTCAAATAAAATCTGGTGTTTCATTAATAGTAATGTGCCAATGCCAGTTTCTTAGTTTTTACAAATGTGGCACAGTAATGTAAGGCATTAATAATAGGAGAAATTGGATGAGGGATATGTAGAACTCTCTGTACTATCTCTGCAATTTTTCTGTAAATCCCAAATTAATACAAAACAAAAAGTTCACTAGGAAAAGAAGGAGGTACCAAAAACAACCATAACAACAAAAAACAAGCCAGGAATGGCGGCACACACTGTAACCCCAGCACTCAGGAGGCTGAGGCAGGAAGATTGCTGAGTTTGAGGACAGACTAGGTCACACAGTAAGTTCAAAACCAGCCTGAACTACACAGGGAGACCCTGACTCAAAAACAAAACAAAACACCCAAAAAAAGAAAACAAAGCCAAACAATAACCAAAAAGAGAAAGAGTATAAATTTAATTGAAAGAAAATAGTAAGACAGTTTCGTCACTAAGGTTTTTGTTTGGGGCCACTGATGAAGCAGCTGTTCTCAATTTTTCCATAACAAAAAATTTAAAACTTATACAAAGTTAAGAGAAAATAATACAACGAATCCCATGTACTCACTGAGCTTAAAAATTCTCTATTCATGACTGAAACCATTCCACTCATCTCTCCCAAGTTATTTTCAAGCAAACCCTAGACTAATTTCACTCTATTTCAACACATCTTTATTAGACAAAGATTACTCTTAGAGAGCCAGGGATACAGCTCAGCATCATAAGTGCCTGCCTGGCAAACACAAGATCCTGCATTTGAATCTTCCCCTCACTCTCTCACGTACATACAGTGTCAACAATAATTCTGTAATATCACTAAATATCAGGGTTTAAAAAAAATATCAAGGCAGTATTTCCATTCCTTCAAATGTCCTATTTTTACCCCTCTGAGCCAAAATCTAAATAAGATTCACACATTGACTACTGGTTAATGTTTAAGTCCTTTATGTCTAAGACCTTTTCAGTCTCCGGATTTCTCCTGTCATATCTTTTCCTTGAAATCTCTTGAAATAAGGTGAGTCATTTGTTCTGCAGTTTCTCAGATTTTTTAATAAATGAATTCTTGTGGTACAATTTCACATACTTCCTTTTTTAAAATAAGAGAATTCGAAAGCTGATCAGATTAGGGATTTTGTTTTGTTTTGTGTTTGCACAACACTTTCAGAGATGGGTTATGGGCACTCAGTAGGCTGTCGATTGCAGGCTGTCCTCATTTATCAGCAGGAAAAAGAAAAACTGCCCCATCTAAGAAATGTTCACGTATAAAAAACAAAAAAAAAAAAACACTTGATTTTTGTCCTTTATTTACCAATTTTAAAAACAGTGAATTGGCTCACTAGCATTCTCCAAGGGTGATCAAAAGAGTGGCCTTGTGTTTATACAAATCCTGACAGCTCACAGATTTGAAACTTTCCAACCACAACAGCATATCTCCTCACTGCACGCAGACTGCCCCAGCTGTGTTGGGGGGAGGCTGTGTACGCTCCAGAAACCCCGAACCTTCCATTCCAGCTCAGCTGTCGGGTATGACCTGGGGCCCAAGCCCACCCTGCACTTCTTCAGATCAGTGGATCCTGACCAATCCCTGCATTAGCAGATGGAACTGAGAGACTGAGCGTGAGGGCTGCTCACCGACACTGCACATCACACTGTCCAGTCTTAGTTCTATACCTCAACCATGTTTAATGCTTGCTGACTCTTGGTAGGAAGGAGGCTTTCCAACCACGCAGGCTGTTGTATAACAGATTCTCAGTGGAACAACACTGCCAGTCCTTCCGTGACTTGGATAAGAGCGTGTCTGGTGGTCTGTGGATCTAATCATTAGGCTCGGTAAAAATCCCTCGTCACTTCACTGTCTTCTAGCACAACACAGGTAAATCTGTTAACAGCTGCATTTTCTTCCTCTTATACAGTGTTTAGCCGTTTCATCGGGATGCTCAAAGAATTTTTTTTAACAGTAAAAATAATGTTTTATTGGAAAATGTCTGAGCATTGGCTATTCTGGGTTAGTCTTCCAGCAGGTAGTATGTCCTTCAGTAATTCCAACAATACTTTTTCTTCTTAGATTGTAATTTCTGTGTTTGTGCTTTACACTGCTTGGGCTTTCTTCTCCGGGGGCTCATTATCACAGCTATGTTGGATTATCTATACTTACTGTCAATACACATTCTTTCCTCCTAAATCCCTCTCTCTTTAGTACTTGTCTCTTTTTCAACTTTAAATAAAAACTTGTCTATTTTCAATTTCACTTAAAGATTGGACATTCTATTTATTCACTCTAGTGCTCTTTCTTTAGTTCTCACTTCTAAAACAATTAAAATTTTCTGTTGAATTCTTTCAACTTACCTTTTTTCTAATATATTTCATACAATCATCTGGGTAGTTATTCTAACTTATCTAACTTAAATCATCATTGTTTCTATAAATTTCATGTGCTTTCTATGCTAATTTAAAAATATTAAGTCATAGTTTTTATCTTTTTATGTGTGATCATCTCTGTACTTCCCTGAGGGACATTGTTCTACCCTTTATGCTAACAAATTTGTATGGAATTTGACTCTTGCTCAATTTTAAATGAAGTTAGTTTTCTTCTATTTTTAGAGGGGCGATGTGGTGAAAGCAGCATTCTAAAATTCAGAGATTCAGTGTAGTCTCTCCTTTTGTTTCTCCAGATGTGAGTTGTTATGGATTAAAAACTGATGGTTAACTTAATACCAGCTGAATTAAATCAGCATGGTGCTGAGTGTAGATGGCCCACCTGAGAAAAGTTGCCAGCATAAAAGGAGACACAGAGAAGAAGAGTGTAGCATTGTGAGCTCTCTGAAGTGCTGCTGTTTGGAGCCATTGGTTCTCCTGGAGGAGCCTGTCATGCTGGCTTCCCTGATACGACCTCGGCCATTATCATTGGAGGCACTCAGGTCCTCGTCACTGTGAGTGGCTGTGGTTCACTTCGGGGAGCTCTGCTCCTTACACTGAGCATCGCTTCCTGGCTCCAGAGGGGAAGGTATGTGCTGTTGAATCTCCAAGAGAACCTTGTCACGCTGGCTTCCTGACATGTACTCGACTGTTCTCATCACTGGAGGAGCTCAGGACCTCATTGTCGCTGAGGATGGCTGTGGTACTTTTCAGGGGAGCCCTGGTCCTTATTTTGAGCATGGCTTCTTGGCTCCAGTGTAGAATCCTCAACCTACTAGCACAGATCCCTCTTCACCCCGCTAGCATAGACTTTCTAGTTTCTACCGCTGACCTCTGGGCCTTCCCAGTGCAGATTCACGAAATAGACTTGCACAAGTCAATGTCATGGGCTCTAGGTCTTCAGCGAGACTCCTGCAGGATATTACTGTGGGATCCAGGCTGTCGGCTAGATTTTTCTAGGTCTTTAGTGTTGTGGACAAATTTCCTGAACTTTTTTGTATTTAACTCTGGGTGGCCATCATAAAATAATATAAATTCTGTGTCCTGTATGTAATTGTTCTCCTTGCAAGCTCTGACTACAACACAGGTCCTGTCCTCTCAGACTGTCCAGTGGCTCCTAGTACTCACTGCCAAGCTGGAGCCTGTGAGGCCCTCTCCACATCCTGCTGCCGTTTTCTGCAAACTCCCCAAATACACCTGATGGAATTCTGAGGTTTCCAGCACTCAAGGCCTGCTCCATTCTCTCCACTTTCTTGGGCGGCTGTGATACCACAAAAGCCTTTTAGCTTTGGTGACTTGGGCATCTGCTAACTTGGGGGACACCTCGTCATCTGGTTTTATTATACATGTTGCTTGATTTTGCTGTCTCAGTTTCTCTGTCTGTTCTCGTAGACAAGATTTGAGAAGGAAATGCAAAACAAAACACAAATAATGCCATTGCTTCTGCTATCTCCAGATGTCACTGGAATTTAGAAAAATCAAGAACAGGAGAAGTATTTCATTCGTTATGGTAGACTAACTTCTTTATTCACGTGCAAAAGAGCAGTCTATTAATTCAAGAACAAAAGCAAGGACAGAGAGGGGAGCACTGTAGCTCCATTCAAGGAAAAGTTGTGATTCTGGGGTCCAAGAATAGCCTTGGGATTCCAGGGTCCCCTCGAAATTGCAGTCACACTGAGGACATGTGTCTTTTATGTATTGTTCTGGGAAGGAATTCTCAAAGTAAAGAATGACTTATTGGAAGGGTTATTCATTCTAGCAGGCAAACTGGTAGCCACGAGTCACAGCGAGCAAGTGAGCAGCCTCACCTCTCCACCCATTACAGATAAGAATTAATTTCAACAGCAGAGTTCTGTGATGGGTGTTAGTGTTACATGAGACGGGTGAAAGGCAGTCTCTTCCCTCAACTTTACCAGCTGGCAGGTGCTTCTTTTTGTGCTGACGCACTGGACTGAGGGATACTGCTAACATCCATCACAAAAGAAAGAAGATAAACTAACCTTTGCATACTATTTCTGGGGTGGAAATTCTCAGAACAAAGCTTTGTAGCAAGGAAGCTTAGATTCTGATGTGTAATCCTCCATAAAATTATACATATGGATAATTTCTCCTGAGTTGAAATATTAACAAGTGCTCATGTAATGTGCTTAAAATGAAGTTTGGCACCAAGCACTTAAAATGTTAGCAATTATTAGTAACATTGCTATAGTTACTGTAATATTTATACTAAAGATGTAATTTGATAGTATGAGGAAATGAGAAGTCAATTATAATTTAAAATTAAAACTGGGCAGTTCCACCAGATTTAAAACCACACTGTATATACATATACTTGTTACATGCTATATGGGACACTTATTCTAACAGTAGGATGGTCTTTTTTTTTTTGAGACAGGGACTCACTATAAAGTTCAGGCTGGCCTTGAACTCAAGGTGATCCTCCTGCATCAGCCTCCTGAGTGCTGGGATTCAGACATGCACCACCACACCTGGTTGATGTTTTATTTTGACATTTAATAATCTGACAGTTTCTCTACTAATTCAAGTAATGAAAGGCCAGAACATTATATGAAATTCTAGCTTGTGCTGCCTTTTAAAGAATTTTCGCTTGATCAACTTAATCCACTCATTAACATAATCTCTCCCAATGCCTTTGTTTATTGTATGAACTTATTTAACACTTTTTTTGGTCTTTTTTTTTTTTTTTTTGGTACCAGGAGTCAAACTCATGACCTTGAGCTCGCCAGGCAAGCACTGTGCCACTGGGCTATATCTCCCCTTGGTCTCTAATTTTAACCAACCTTTTCTCTATTTTTTTCTAATAACTATTTTTCTCAGCTCAAACATTATCCTTTCTGTGAAAATTTCTGGTAAGCTCTGTAAGACAGTATTTTGTGCCCATTTTAGCATAATAATTACAGCAGTATTATTTATATGTGTTTCTTCTGGTAAACTTTATAAGTTTGTAATTGCAAACTTTCTGGTGATAAGAACTGTTTTTACTTATTTTTACATATCTTATGAGAACAATACTTCTGCATCCATTCTCTTCTTTCTTGCTGTTAAGAGCCAAATTTCATTTGCAGTAGTGACAAGTCCGTAACAGAGACTGCAAGCTCTCTTCCCACCTGCCTTCCTCTTCGCTACATGCAATGCAGATGTAATGAGGGGACAATATGCCAGGGAGAGAGAAGGTAAAGCTAGAAGAAAAAGCTGACAGGGAGGAGCCACTGCACCAGCCCTAGGCTGTTTAAGTCTGGTCTCTGGGTACTATGCAGGAAAAATAAGGCCTTGTGAAAATTTTTGATATGTTACTAGTAACCTACTGATTTACCTGGGTATCCAATAACTACTCAATAAAGTACTGAATGAAGTTCACTATAAATTACATATGGAACTGCACAGAACCACTTGTTCTACAAGTATTTTATAAATACTTGTTGACTAATGTGTCTCTCCTCTGCTCCACGTAAGAAAGGCCATGACATCTATTCTGCGATTGGAAGGATAAAGACACAGAGGACAAAGCCCCTACCCACTGATACTACATCATGGATACCACTGAAGGAGCCTAACCTGAAAAGTAGATTTCTTCTGAATCTCTGTTCATAGCATTCACTGGAACTGAGGAAAAACTATAGTCAGGAGAAAAATTAGCATGTGCAAGGCCCTGGGTTCAGTCCCCAGCACAACAAAACAACCAAATAAAGTTAAGAGAAAGATTGTCAACAGTCCTTAAATTCTAATGAAAACAAAAAGTTTAAAATATCCTAACAGTACTTCAGTAATTTAAGAAATGCTGCCACCAAGTGGCACTTCTGTCTTCTTTGACAAGTAAAATTTTATAAAGAAAAAGATAATTGTTGCTAAATACAGTAGAACTTTTAAACGTATAAACCACTTGGGTTTTAAATGCTAGCCAGTTTTTCTTAACATGAACTACATTTACATGGCATGGAGATGAAGCTTCCAGGAGGTACTGGCGGCTCTGCTCTGTCGCTGTGCCCTGTCCAGCCAGGCTACTCTGCAACGCTCACTTTTATTAAAAACAGGGACTATTGGGGCCAACACAGGTAAGAAGTGTAAACAATGCAGATATACACAGTGTGATCAAAAACTACAGTGAACATTTAAATAAACATTTTAAAAATGCATTACAGTAAAAGACACACTGCCATTAATCTACCCTCAAAATAGTCCTCTTGCTTTGAACACACCCACCCCACCTTTCTCGCCTCTTTCTGAAGCAGTTCTGGAAGTCCTCTTTCATGTCCTTAGGGGCCATCACAGCTGCCTCAATGGCCCGAATTGACTGAAAGCATTTATGGTAACTTATGCCAAATACAAACGTTACAGAGTGTCCTCACCCACCTTATTCTGCTGTCATTCTACTCTGAGCTCCTCCTCAGGCTCAAAATGACCATGAAAGGTAAATGTCTTGAATCAGTTCAGGACATCCACACAGCTACAACAGTGCAACTGAAGACAAGAAAGAGGATGTCCAGGACTTTTTTGGAAAGTGGCAAGATGGTGGAGTGTGTTCAAAGCAAGGAGAGCTATTTTGAGGAAGATTAATGGCAATGTGCCTTTTACTGTAATAAATTTTTAAAAAATTTTAATATTTGTTGTATTGTTTTTAATCACACCATACATATTCAAACACGTTATTTCTGAAATGTTTCCTGCTTTTCTCCTACAAGGAGAACTGTTAGAAGATAACATGAAGACAAGGGAGCTGAGCCTGACATGTAGGAAAATCTCTGTGCTGCTCTAAATCCTCAGAAAGACCAATCTGGGAGGTCAGTGTGTGAAAGGATCAGGTGCTTTTCAGGGAACACAACTCAAACATAACTGGCAAGGTATTGCTGAGCCATTCAAAGACCATCCTTCAGTGACCCTTCTTGAAAGCAGTAGAAGGACCTGCTTCACGAAGCGGGTGTCTGTCTTAGTTCTTGATGTAGTTTCAGCTCCTGACACTAGGCCTTACACAAACATTTATGCCTCACATGCTCAACATATTTTGTTTGACCATATAAAGAGCTTGTATCTATCATACCCACCCAATGTGAAAATTGTATTATTTAGTAAACATCTAAAATAATGCTTATGTCACTTACCCCTATTTTCCCTAGAAACATTAAAAATTAAACCCAAATTCATTTAAATTTTTAGAATTCTGAATTAACACATTTTTATTTGCCATCATCTTTCCCCCAACATCTAACACTATATAACAAAGATTTTAAAAATGATATGTCATTTAATTCTCATATAAACAGAAAAACTATATATATTATGGTTCTCATTTTAATGAGGACGGCCTTGGAAAGCAAGTAATCATGACTAGTTAGAGTGCCAAGATTTGCGTACAGATTCCTAACCTTCCATCATACTGCCTCCTCTTCAAAAAGATCTTGGAGGGTTTAGGAGTACAGATGTGAGGAATTCTTCTCTCAGGCTTCAGATACATGCACTTTCTCTTGGCATCTTGTACCCAGTTAAAAGAAGTGTTGGCTTCAATAGGAAGCCACCTTGAATTCAGCAGTCAAAAGCATAAAAGTAACACTTTCTTCATTTCCATTCATGATTCAGTTTCATATATATAGCCCTTTTACAGATGTATTTGCAGTTCCATCTACATTATTTAAAGAATACCACTAATCAGCTATTTGACTTTTCACTTACTGCTTCCCATTGCTGAGCTCTGTCTCTCTGAAGTGGGGGAACTTGATTAAAGAACCTGTCTGAATTCCAAAATTTTATGCTTCTTTTACCATAAATTGAATCATTAGAGGTATATTTATAAATGTTGTTTCAATAAAAACTATTTGGTATTTCAAGTTGACCAGGCTAACCAAAAAGATGACTTATGAAAAATGGCACTGGATGTCAGAAAATGCAAGTTTTAATCCAAAATCTGTTCTGAATCATGACCTACAAGGTGCCAGCCACTACTGTTTCAGGCACTTTGAATATAACCGAGAATATTAAAGGCAAGTCCTTGCTCTTGCGTCCTGCACTCCAGCAGTGGAAGATAGACGACACACAAGTACATGACAAGAACAGTATGAGGCAGTTCTGAGGACTTGTGGCAGGCAGAATTCTAAATGCTCCCTAAGATCCCCACCACTGGTGCACACATACCCTGTCCAGTTAATTCAACCAAACCCTAATCTAGGTGTCCCTGTGAAGGAATTCTGTAGATATAATTCAAGATCTCTAATCAAGTCACTTTAAGAAAGGGGAATTATTTTTGTGGGCCTGACTTGTAGGTGAGTCTTTAACAGAGACTGGGCTCTTCTGATCAGAGAGATCTGAAGCACGAGTGAAATTCCAAGCAAGGGAGGCTCTCTGTTTCTGGCTTTGCAGATGGAAAGGGCCAGATAGAAGGATTGTGCATGTCTTCCATTAGCTGAAAGTGGCCCCCACAGAAAGGAACCGAGTCCTGCCACAGTCATGGGAGTTTGGAAGAGGACGCTGTGTCCCAGTGAGAATGGCCGGATACCTTGATATCAGCTTTGTGAGGCACTGAGATGAGGTCCTAGCCATAGTGCGTCCAGACTTCTGACTACAGCACTAATAAATGGGCACTGTTCCAGCTACTGAGTTTGTGGTAATTAGTTACAGGGTACTAGAAAACAAATATGGTGCTACATAGAGCATCAGAGACAGTGACGTGATAGAACACCATGGTGACTGCTCTGAATTAAAGGATCAGAGGTGATATTTAACCTGCAACCTAAACAAACACGATTGAGCCATGCAAAAAATGGGGAGAAGGAACATTTTATAAAGATGGAATGGTTGATACAGGGATAACCATGATGTGATAAAAAGGAAATACAGCTGAAGCTGTGTGTAATAAAGTACAAAAGACATAAGTAGCCAGTGATCCTCCTGGACTTAAGGAGCTGGACCATACTGTAAGTGTGAAGAGAAACCATGAAGGGGCAGCGGGTAAGCCACAGTGTGGAATGATCAGATATACAGATCACGTGGCGACTGCATGGGAAATATTTCACAGAGATCAGGCTGAAGTAGGACACCTGCACATGTCCAGTGGAGAGCTGACAATGAGCTGGCTGAAGCAGTAGTAGTAGCAAAGGGATGAGCAGAATGGTTTAAGGTATGCTGTAGACTATGCTTGCTGGTATTGTGGATGCTGACGTGAAGGAAAAGCAGAGTCCACTATAATTCCCACATTTAAGAACAATGAGGCTCAGAGGGAGAACTTGCCTAGCATGCTCCAAGTCCAGTACTGTAAAAACAAACAAAAATAACTTCTAGCAGCTAAAGGCATATTTACACAACACAGTATAAAGGACCATAGCAAGTGTGTACAGAAATTTCTACTCTATTCTCGCTAAGGAATTGGTAATAATTCTTTCATAGCATGTAAAGAATAGTCTTGGGATAATTTCCTGTGAGTCCTGTATTACTCTTACCCCACAATAATGATGCTAATGATGCAAAATAGCTGATACTTATCTCTATCACATGATACCACATGGTATTCTAAGATACATGTGCCCTAACATGCACACGCAGTTAACATTGGTAATCTTCACAATCTTGGAAAGTATTAGGCAGTTTTTCAGTTATTCAGTCTGTTGAACCCAGAAACTAGTATAATGCCATAGTTCTATCGATCTTTTGTGCCCTACAGGATGAGATTTCTGTAGTTTAAAGATTCTAGTAAAAGGTTCTCTGCTTTTGGCACATGTAGACATCCTGCTTGGGCAAAATCTCATTTGAAAATAGAACCCCAGTTTACACAGAATCATAAAATTGTGCAAAACCATTTACCATCTACCTAATGGTAGCTTGAGAGGTCGTGATTTAATGCGTAACAAATCAAGTATGCATGAAACAGGGTGTCACACTGCTGCAGCAGCACGCAAGGTAAAGCATGGCAGGAGGCAGAGCCAGCAAGGAAGGCGCAGCTCTCAGAAGGACACTGGACTTTATCCTGTAACTAGCACACACTATCAATGAATTTGCATAGTGAAATAGTATTTGATCACTGGCAGAAGGGGGAAACTGGATCTGACTCATTTGAGGCACACCAGTCAGAGTAAAATTCCTACATGAGGTAACATCTAGAAGCCTTGGGCACTTAGGCCTGAAAAGGAGCTAGAATTGGCGAGGAGCCCTCTCAAGTTTCAACCTGAGAGCCTGAGGAGTGCTGATTCCTCAAATGAGAAATGTACATAGCAAATGGGTCTGGCAAGCTTGGATCCACTGATCCTTAAATTTCTTTCATTATATTTCACTTCATAGATTAAAAAATCATGATCAACACACATTAATCACTCTAGAGGAGGCACCAGAATGTGAATCTGTATCTCTTGCTGTCTGGTCTCATATGTATCCTATTAAAAATAAGTATTTTGATCTTTTCATAATTTTTATTTCATATATTCTATAAATGTATGAAGTGAAATCAGATTTTAAAAGTAGGAAATTTCTGAATATTACACATTAACAATTAGGGCAGGAATTTTACAGTAAGTTTTAGGTACTCACTTCAAATTCTTTTACAAAGTAACGAGTTTCACCTTGAATAACTGGTCGGTGATCCAAAAGCCTTGACTGTATCTCTCCGAGATCTATAAAGATAAAATGAATTCAGAATTAATCCACGCTAACTGGCACAATCTCTAGCTTGTTTTGCTTCTTCTTCTTCATGAATAGATAAAGACAGATTAAAATTCAGTTTATACCACAGATTAGGAGACTAGTATGTATATAAATTGGCACTACTTTTGAGGGTAATTTGGCAATATTTAATAAAACTAAAGACAGACCAGTATATACCCAACATTTTCATGCCTAGACATATAACCTAGTAAAAACTTTGCACAAATGAGTAAGGCATTTGTAAATATTTACTAAACACAGATTCAATATCAAAAGAAAAACAGAAAAATCCCTAAACATATTCATACAGTGAGGTACTATAAATGAGCAGGTAAAAATTAATGTACCACAGGAGGCTGAAGCAGGAAGATCGCAAGTTAGAGCCCAGCCTGGACAACTTGACAATTTAGCAAGACCCTGTCTCAAAAATAAAAAATAAAAAGGGCTGGGGTTGTAGCTCAATGTGAAGGCCCTAGATTCAATTCCTAGTACCTTAACAATAAAACACATGAGTTACACTTGTCAACATGAATAAAACTCGTAACACTGAATAAAAATAAAAGCAAGTTTCAGAAGTATTAAAGCCATTTACACAAACTTTAAAGACATGCAAAATGACACTTCTTGAAATGACACAAGAGCGATACAAAAAGACAACTGCAGGAAAGCTGGGTGTGGTGGTGCACACCTGTATCCCAGGACTCAAGAGGCTGAGGTAGGAGGATCAGGAGTTCACAGCAGCCTGGGCTGGACAGTTAAGTTCAAGGCTTGCCATCTCTTGTCAGCTGCTAACACTGCATTTTTTATGATCATGATGACACAGTCCATCCTCCAGGAAGCCTTCCATTTCCCAGCCCTCTCCTCCAAAACCCAACCAGGTGCCAGACACTTTCAAAGACCTAGGGCATAAGAACTGAAACTGTATTTACGTGTTCACGGGGCTATAGCTCAGTGCCTGATTAGCACGTGTGAGACCTGGAGCCCATCTCCAGTACGCTCTCAAAAAAAAAAAAAAAAAAACAACAAAGACCAATGACATTCGAGACTTATTTCTGATTATAACTCATTTTCAAATTAACTTGAAACACTTCCCTGAATCCCTCTTTCCTGTTCTCTAGCTCTATCTCTTGTCTTTGTCTTTCAATTTTTAACTTTTGTAGCCCTCCCCTACTCGGCCAGTATACTTGGGTATAAATTAACTGACAAATGAAAATTGATACATTTAAGATTAAAAGATGATTTGATACGAATACATTTTGAAATGATTACCACGATTAAGCTAGTTAATACATCCACCACCTCACACTCACAGTTATCGTTATTCCCCTGTGGTGAGACTACCTAAGATCTATGGGCTAAAGAAACTTGAAGTATAAAATATAGCACTGGATTGTACTTTTTTTTTTTAAAGTACTACCTCAAAATTTAAAACCTTTGTGCATCACAGTACATAATAAACAGAATAAAAAGAAACCCATGGAACAGGAGAGCTGCAAACTACTTTTCAAGGGGGGCTAAAACTCCCTTGACATACAACTCAACAATAACGGTAACAGAAATACCAATTTTAAAAACATGAACAAAGGAACTAAACAGATATTTCTCTAAAGAACAGACATAAACAGTCAGTAAGTACATAAAAAGGTGCTTAATATCGTTAACATTAAGGGAAATGCAAATTAAAACCACAATGAGATGCCACCTCACTCAGTAGGATGGTTACCACCAGGGACAGAAAATAACAAATGTTGGGGAGGACATGGAACTGGAATCCTCAGACTGCTGCTGGGAATGTAAAATGGTATAGGCGGTATGACGATTCCTCTAAAAATTAAAAATAGAATTATCATATGTTCTAGCAACTCTGCTTTTGGGTATATGTACACCCCAAACTATTGAAAGTAGAGCCTCAAAAAATATTCGTACATTCATGTCCATAGCAGTACTATTCATAATAGCTGAAAGATGGGTGCTACACAGGTAGATGAACTAATAAGGTGTGGTATACACGTACAATGGACTACTATATCCAGTCTTAAAAACAATGGATTTTCTGACGTGCTACAACACGAATGCACGCTAAAAATATTGTAAGAAAAATATTGTAAGTTAAAAACGCCAGTCATAAACGGTCAGAGTCCATGATTCCACTCATAACATGGTAAATTTACAGATAGAAATACAACGATGGCTGCCAGAGATTGGCTGAGGTGGGCAGCAAGGAATGGTGTTATTTTTAATAGATTCCAAATTTCAGTTTTGCGAAATGAAAAGCTTTCTGTGGATGGACAGAAGGAACGAGAGCACAATGTAAATGGACCTAAAGCCACTGAATCGCACACTTCACAATAGTTAAGATTATAAATTTCGTTGTTTGATCATAATTGCAAAACAGTTTAATGTAATACTTCACTAAGACTGCATAAATAGTACTAACTTAGCCCTAATACTCATGCGACAGTTCCCCAATCCTCACTAGGACTTCAGACAATTCGAAATACAATGTCTCAACAGGCACGAAGCTGCCTTCAAATCCGAGATAAAACTGAAAAGAAACAGGCAGCAACCAACGTCTACCTGGCTAGTTCTGAAGGCCTCTAAAATCGTATACAAAGATAGTGGCATTGAAACTGGGTTAAAGGAGGTGGGCAATGAAAAAACTGTTGCATCTAACTGGCAAAGACCTCGCCGCAGGAAGCAGGGTGGTTGTGGGCTTTGGGAATCAGCAGGTTCTGTGAGCATCTATCTTGGCTGCAACCTTCTTCCCAGCTCAAAGCAGACTGGACAGACTGGACAGACAGGACAGACGGGACGGACAGGACAGACAGGATAGACGGCTGTCTGGGCACGTGCACGGCACTCTCCGAGTTTCAGGACGCTCTCCCGCGTTCTGTCACTGACTCCTTCCTGGCACGATCCAGGAGCCGACAGGGTCGAAGAGGGCCAAGGCTACGACTGGAGGCCGCTCGAGGACTACAGGGCAGCGGGAGGAGGGACTGCAAACTCTTTCCCAGGCCGAGCGCGGGGCTGTCCAAAGCAGCCCTGGCCTTCTTAGGGGCCCCGACTTGCGGACAGGCCAGGAGGCGAGCCCCACGGCCGAGCGCCGCGGCAGAGGCCGCCGAGGAAACGCCCGCAGCGGGCGGCGTCGGGCGCGGGAAGTGGGCGGAGCCACCCGCGGGGCCCTCCCGCCCCGCACGACGCGCGCGCGCGCGGCCAGAAGCGGGGTCGGCCGGGTCATAGGGCGCCGCCTCGGGGATGGGGCTGCGCTGACGACAGCCCCGCACTCCGTACCCTTGATAATGAGGTGCGCTGAGCTCGCAGTCCCCAGCGAGTCCCTCTTCTTGCCGCCGCCGCCGCCGCCCGGGGCGGCCTCACAACCCACAGGGGTCTCTGTCCTCCCGCCACTCATCCCGACCGGCTCCGCCCACTCGCAGCCTCGCTGCGCCTGCGCAAAGCGGGGCCGACCCGAGTTCCAGGCGGTCGCAGGTTTTTGCATCATCTCGGGGCGTCGGAGAAGTTGCGTCAACTCAGTAGACAGTTCCGGAAGGGCGGCTGGGGTGTAACCTGGGATGAGAACCGACTGTAGCTGATGCCGCCATGTTGAATGAGGGCAGATGCTCCCGGAAGGTGCTTGAAAGTTAAGAGCTGAACTCTGTTATTCCCTGCCCCCCCCCCCAAGAACTAGATGGAAAATAATCAACCTTGAAAACCAGAGATTAGAAATGCCAGCCCCAGTCAGCCTATCCTGGCCTTACCTGCTACCACTATTCTCTTGCTCAGTGGCCACTCTGTAAGGCAGGTATGGCGAGAATAGGCTGATTGGGGTTGGAATTTTTAATCTCTGGTTTTCAAGGCTGATCGTTTTCCAGCTAGGTGTTGTTTTCGGGGAGACATGCTTCCTTGCTAAACCTCTTGTGGTTTAGAGAGGCTGGGGGAAGGGCGGAGTGCAGTTGCAGAATAATGTAATAGTATAAACCTATTATCAACTACCACCAGCATCTTAAGAAGCATTTGACATACCACATTTGCTCATAGCAATTGAGGAGGGGAAGTTTTGTTTTGTTTCGTGATGCTGGGGATTGAACCTAGGGTTTTGTGCATCCTAAGCAAGCAATCTACTATTGAGTCACATCGCCAGTCCCTATATATTTTTTTCCATAATAAATGAAGTAACAATGTTAGAAGGTTAAATAACT